>JTDE01002008.1:0-16962 GCA_014338405.1 Paragonimus skrjabini miyazakii
GTTGCAAACGATTTGTTGTGTTCACTGGAATGCCCTTCTTAGGGCCAAATGTAGAGAGAAATGGTTTGTGATCGGTGCTATGTAAATGTTCGGCCATGCAACATTTTATGAAACTTTTTGATTGCAAAAATTATAGCCAATCCTTCTTTTTCAATTTGACTGTAGTTTCTTTCCGCTGGAGTCAACGTGCGTGAAACGTGACTAACTGCCTTTTGACTACCAGAAGCAAAACGATACAACAAAGCCACTCCGATTCCATAATCAGAGGCATCAGCTGCTACAATAATTGGCAATCTAGGGTCATAATGTGTTAACGCAAGGTCTGACAACAACACACTCTTGATGCGCTCAAAAGCTGATTGACAAGTCTCAGACCATACCCACTTAGCATTGTGTGCCAAAAGTTCATTCAAGGGTGCTCGTAAAAGATGCATATTTGGTAAAAAAATTATTGTAGTAGTTGACCAGACCTAAAAATGACTGCAATGTGACTTTATTTGTCGGGGCTGGTAGGTGTTCATCTACCGATTCTGCTCTCTTCTGAAATCGTCAGGAGCAGATTAAAATGGACATAAATATTCTCTTTCTTTCCTAACCTAAACGTTTTCCGAAAAACCCAGAGAATGCAGTGAAAATCGGTCGACGTGGCCACATCCGGTCAGATAATGTTGACCACTATGACCACATTAACTGACTAATATGAAAAAATCTCTAACCGTTTGTGCGAGCGATTTCTTTCTTCCAGAATATAGTACGGAATACGATTACGACCGATCAGACTGACATGGCAAACAGACAGAGAAAAAGATTAACTAACCCGGTTTTTCGAAGAGAACAAACAAACCCGAATAACATGGTGGAGCTACGGACCACGTGGTAGACTATTACCGACAAATCAGCCATGTAAATATTTGACATCTACCGGAGTGGTTTAATTTCTCTCACAATGAGTCCAGATCATAAACCTCATTTTAACCTAGGAACAATTTAACTAACGGAGTAACAGGAGAATTTTGAATAACTTGAAGGTAAACCAACCAGTCGTTCAAGAACTAGAAAGTAAACTGGATAAACATATCGGTTAAACGGCTATAATTACGGCGACAAACTTACAGGTCGCGCAAGATATCTAGTCTCTTCTTGTAACATCTAAAAGCGGACCTGAGCGCTTTTCAGGTTGGCTTAGATCATGGCCTCATTAGGAAATAAGTTCTTATATAACTTGCTCACAGTGACTGTATCTCCTCAAAGATTTCTTACTGAATGTCAATAGAAACTAGAAGTTTAGTGACCGTCACTCAGTTGCAGTTTTACGATTTACCGCTAAATCAGTTTGTGCCACTAATTTGGAGTAACCACAAGAAGCGTTCGCTCATAATGACCATGAATAGAAGTTACAGCTTACTTAAGAAGAGGTTGTGAACAATCGGTAATGATACTCTTTGTGGATTGTAACTTTTGCATTCGGTAATTCGTCAGGCCAGATGAATCAGTTACATGGGTTTAAAGATTTTGGGCTTGCAGGACGTTGGTCGGTGTATCATGGACCTGTTATAAGTACGAGTTTCCAGTTCTAGTGAAACAGAGGCACGCGCAAATGGAGATGGTAAGTTGACCGTTACAATAAGAAGGGAGTAACTGAGAAATTGAGTGCATGATGCAAACCGGAGTTAGTTAATTCATAATTGACAGATGTTCAACAACATCTTGTTTCCATTGTCATTTTGATGTGCTAGACAATTAAACTTTCTCTTTTAGTCTTTATTTATTATCTATTCATCTGAACATTCTTCAAGTCGATTTCGTAACCTGCGTTCATATCGAGAGTGGCAACTGACGTACCTCTAACTTTGATATTGTTTTCACGACAAATTTCTGGTGATTGTTTACTTAACTTTAAGTAACTGTAGATTTCGATCGTCAGTTTTCATAAAGACTACTCTGTGAACAAATACCATATACCCAAACGTGGACCGCTATGTGAGTGACAAATTGGTTTACGCTGAGTTCTATCAATGACTAGTTTATCTTCACTGCGGGAACCAATTAGTATCCTTTATGATCCTAATGAGCAAAATCAGTACAGTTCGAAATTTCGACAGTTTGTAATCCGGACAATTCAAAACCCCCTATAATTTGTAGTCCTGACAGTTAACATTTTTTTCAGTTAACCTGTGTTCAGCTCATAACTCGAATATTAGAACGTTAAAATATATTGCAAGTAGTAATTACAACTAATGAAATTCAACAAAAATTCCTTTAATCACATTTAATATTTTGTTAAAAGTTAAAATCATGTTGAATGTCTCAACAATAGTCCATGTCTGACAGATTTTCATGATAGCCAACAAACAATAAAATTCTCGTTTCTTTATCAATGAACGTTTTCTTTTGTTTGGGACATGGCTGACAATGAATTGTGCATTCAGATTGACTATGCTATTCCTTTGTGTAGTTCTTTAGTTGAACTAAAAGCTCATTTATGCCCGATTCTGTTGTATGCAAAAAATCGACATCATCTTGAATCCATGGAATTCTCTGTTGTATCGAACAAAACACAGACCACATGGTCAGAGTTTGGTTATGTACGAACAGTAATTCCATTTGCCGGAAAATCTTCATACTCCTACAAAAACGTTTATCGTCTTCATGTCATTCAATGATGTTGCTCAATTCAATGGGTAGATATGGCTTCAGAACACTAAAAGGTTCTAGAATAGCTTTGCAGGACATAGTTGCTAGGGCGGATAAATGATGCAGCATTGTGCTAAACTGTTTGCCATTATCGTATCTGACAACCAATTCATTCGACTGAATTTTCCTGCAGCTATACTGACATACATGAAACAAAGCAAATTTGTTCGATATATCAGCGGATTTCATTCTAGAAGCATTGACGGATGCCAGTTCGAGATCATTAGTTATCGCCCTTGGTTTCGGGTGATTGTCATTTTTTCAGCATTCATAATTTTCTTCAATATTGTCACGCGTTAGCATTTTAACGATAAGATTTAAGTGTTACCCTAACGCATCGGAGTAACTGTTGTGAATAGTTAGTAGAATTAAGTGACCACTGTTTTACATGTATCATCTAAAATAATTTGCTAATGGCAACTGTCTCACGTTTTATTTCGCCATAAACGCAAAACAAAACAAAGGCATCAAACAGTCGGGGTTCTGAAAGTGTTCCTCATCCACTGTATTTGCCTTGGCAACGAGCATCTTTTGATGGCATTTACGGTTGTATTAGTAGCGGATTGGCGACTACTCTCCTTAGCACAATCTGGCATATTGGATGTTTTGTTTGTTTCGTGTGTAACTTTATTTGTTCAAAGTGATTCTGTGATGAATGACCAAACGGAAGGCGCGATTAGTCCAGCGCTCAGTGGACTATTTCAACACGGTGGTGTAATATGGTCACAGCCAGTAGCCTGTGGAATGGCAGACCGGACGGGCCGTCATTCAACGAAGTTAGACCAGTGGGCGAAAAATGGCAAGCAAAAACCTACGACAGAAATTGTCAGTCACACACAAACCAGGTAGAACTGTACGCGACATGCGAGTGGAATCTACCGCTCAGTTGTGAACTGGAATTGCAGTCAAAAAACGCGAGTGCGCGCGCATGGCGTGGGAACGTGCGAGTCGGACAGTGAAGAACTCGCTTTATTGACCGTTTGCTATAGTAGCAAATGATCCTTATGCATGCTTAAGATTCGCGAAATTATGCAGCGATGTTGTCCACTCAACAATTTTGCCACTCCTCACACTGCATGACATTTTCCTTTTGTGTTTTCACTCAACCAAATACCCCGTGCGTGTGTGTGTGTGTGTGTGCGTAACCTACCCCTGAAGTAGCATCGCGTGAACAACCCAATTTACGATCGTTCCTTCTGTTCAGCTTAGTCATACTCGTAAACCGCAACACGGGGTTAATCTGGTTACGACACTCAAAAAGAATACTGATGAGTAGTAGCGGGTTTTGGTTTTCATGTAGATTGAACATCACCCACAATTGATCTCAGCTGTCGCATTCCCATAGACTTTCAAGTCAGCGCCTCTCGAACAACAGAAGAACCAGACTCGAGTTTCGCTCTCATCTGAGCTCGTCAGTAGTGCATATCATCACCACTGCCGGGACTAGAACCACGGACACGTTTGTGATGAGGCAACCGTGTTTACCACTGCGCCATTGACCTCACATTAGGCACGACCGAATTATCATATGTGAACGTTCAACCACTTTCGCTTGTGAGTAATGATCAAGTTGCCCGATTGCCTTGAGAAGAGACACAATTACTGTCTGTTAACTCCAATCGATGATCCCCTCGACTAGGACTTCTCTGCAAGTTGAAATCACATAAATCATTGACTTGTTGATTGGTATTTGATTACTGATATTGTACAATGGGAAAATCTTGAGCACGCGGTCCGCATGATAGGCATGCACATACGGTAACCGAACGATTGACAGCTATTCATCAAAGATTAATTAAGCGTTCATTGGTGATATACCAATAACGAAAGAATGCCAAGACTGAGCCGATTGTTGTTGTCTTCGAGTGGGATAACTATATTAACGAAAATAAGGCAATAACAGGAAACAGAAAGTTATTCTTTATCAGAGGTTGATTGATAAACTGATATTCAATGTGACAGCTGTTAATCACCAGTTATCTTCATCCGGGTACAAGACCAATTCCTATTAATACAAGCAGGTACTGATCGCCGCATGCTGAATGTCAATCGATCAATCAAATACAGCCTACTTTTATAAACAACTGACAGGAATAAAACTATCTAAGGTTTCTCCTGCTGTGGCATATACAGTAATGACCCAACCGTTTGTACGCATTCATGGTCGCCATTGTTACAGTGGTGTCGATCGTTAGTTTACGTGATATGATTGTTGTCCAGCGGCATACCAAACTGTCGGGAGTAGGAACTGGCGGAATTCTGAATTGTCGGTTTTTTGACTGCCAAGATTTTGCTACCGACCGTGACCTACATTAGTTCCAATGCTACGTTGATGAAAATTGATGATACAATATGTAAGGTCACGTGCTCAGTTTTGCATGCAGGACGACGCCCGCCCAAATTAATCGGGCATGAATAGTTGTGTACCTTTATATATTGGCCATCCTCTTAGGAGTGATTCTCATGGAACCGGTGGCTTGGTGACTAAAAGTTTAGACTCGAAACAAGTAGACCTATTTGAGGCTTCGTATTGTTGTTCCATTTCACGAGGCGAAACAATAGTTGTGCCGGCTGCAGTTGAGTATGTGTTCAGTGGTTGGCATACTGTATTATCGCACTGTGCGATTCAAAAGTACCACGTGGTTTAGAAAAGACCTTCACTCGAGTCGCAACCCAAAGGTGTGTTCACACACACACACGATCTAACTGACTTACTGGTATAAGTAACGACCGCGAGTGCTTAGGTAGTTCACGTAGCACCAGAAGTTCAATTTTTTTCAAAAGTAAAGTAGATTACTATCTAATTGCACTGTTGATAATCAGGACACAGAAAAATTAGATAGTCAAGTTGACATGTCTGCAGCAGACAGAGCTGCTACCAGATAGATATCCCCGTGTTTTCCGCCTTCCATTTACGGTGTGACAAACTTATTCATAACTCAACCTTTGATGTCTGCCAAGGTGGGCGCACTTCGCATAATCAAGGATTGAAACTTTCTCAGTCGTTTCGTTTTATCCCGTATTTGTATGTTATAGTCTAGTGGTGTTGTCAGAAGGTAATAATTAGAGCTGTTGTAGAATACCTGACAGACATGGGTTAAAGCGTGAACCTTGAGCAGTCGTTTCATGTTGTTGACAGCGTGTCCAGGCAGTAGCCAAAGACAATACAACCTTGAAACATAGCGACGACCAAAACAATTACGTCATCCTATGTTATGTCGTCATAAATAGTTAACTCAAACTTTTGAACTCTTTTGACTCATTATCCGCCTACCCACGAACACACGTTCTATTCCTCCTGAGTTCACATTAGCAGATCGTCCAAACCATACAATTGATGGACAGGGGTGAATTAGTTGTCTCCTCATCGGTTAACTTTAATTGCGTTCTTCTCACACTAAACTTGGCAAATAATACTTGAACCTTTGAAATCGAATGATCCGAGGATGAATTTCTCGAAAATGTCTGTTCCTCAATTTGTTCTTATTCTAAAGTTGCAGTTTTATGTGGATTTTATTTCTGCACTGACATTCTGGATCCTATCGACCAAGAATAAACAACTACACCCTAAAGATTTGCCAAGATCCATGGTTACATTCATTCTATTGAGACAGTCATGAATCTCTCGAGTCGAGGAGATTAACAAGGAATGTGGAAGATTTATTCAGATCACACTGAGTGTGTGCGTAAGTGAGTAATGGTTAGTAAAATATACAAAATATAAACAAGTGAATTCTGTGTACGAAAAATTACCGCCAGCAAATGTCAGCCAATATTGAGGTGGCATAAACAATTGTACGAGGTGGCACAATATAATCAAAAGGGGAGTTCAAGTAAGAGTGCATAACATCAATTTAAGATATGTTACGTGTAACAGTGTGAAAAATGTCTGCCAGTATTTAATGTGATCAACACGTAGGCATATATATATATATATATATAGGAGACCTACAGTACGATAAATTGCTTAATAAGATATAGGCATGGGAACGGCTGAAATCAACTTTGTGCAGACCGTCACCCACGGTTCGTTGGCATGATGAGTAACGTCGCGAACAGGGTGTGACTGTTCGAGGGTTTGAGTCCCTGGCGGACGTTTCACTATCGCACCATCATTTTCAGTTTTATTAGTCAGAGCATATGTTTAAATGATTGTGATCAGAATCAACCATACCCCCTTTTGTTAACCTACAAAAGAACTTATTTCATGAAATAAACGATGGATCAGACGTTGAGTCAAGTTTTCACTGTATGTGTGAGTAGGATAATAGATTGATGCAGCGATGGGCTAATATTCTTACTGTCCCCGATTGTGCTGATTAACTTCCATAGACCATATGTCAATGTGCTCATGATACAGACCAAATTACTCTGTAAACATGACTCATAACATTGAAGTGATTTCTGAATCAGTTTCATCGAAGCTTTTCTTTTCAGCTCCAAAACTCTTTTAAAGCAGTAGACCAGGTGGACATGCATAAGATTGAACAGCACTCATAACTGATCACAGTTTCCGCATTCATGAACATTTTTAGTCAACTCCTTTCGAAACTTAAAACTAGACTTGGATTTCGTCCTTGCTAAGTATCATCAGTAGTGCATATCGGTGCACGTTCAACAAGGAGGGTGAACCTGAAGCCCAGCATTTAGTTACGTTAGGGATTAGCTAAATGTTTTACTCGACTGCGAAAGATACGGATAAATGAGGGCGGTGTCCCGTTTTCATCTACCAACCCTTTGATTACTTATTGGTAATTCAGTATTGTTCTAGAGTTTTAATGGAATCTGTGACTTATTACTTACTGAAGGGTGTTGACTACGGATCGACAGTAGGATATAAGAACAGAGTTTCTACGTCTCCTGCCAAAACGATGGGATGTACCCGTTGTTAATTACAAGGAAGTTTGGTTATGATAGTTTGGCGTTCAAATCTAGTTAATGAAACAAAACCAATGGTAGACATGATTGAACAATTCACTAAACGCATCGGTAATCGGATTTAACGTTGCGTTGATGTTCCGTACGGTCAGTAAATAATTTCAGGAAGATGTATCGATTGGTCAGACTTCACTATAAGTTTTTAATAAATAGAAGAGATATGTAAAAAACAGCCTCACTAGGATAAACAAGGTTTCTTTCCATGCACTTCTTTATGTCCAAAACCGTGTAATCCTATCTGGACATCCCACACCTTCATTATGTCACAAAATTCCTTCAAATAACACATCTTGAAAGTTGTCCCTGAAATTGTTCAGTCAACTTGAAATCTACACAGACGTCTGTAATTAATCTGGCATGGCTCCTGTTAAATCATGTAACTAGGACTGAGATTGTTCTGATTGATAGCCACCCACTTTGTGAACTGCAATTTTTAACGAACTTGTGATAAAACCGTTGACAAAAATTACAGCACAGAAACATTTAAACTGTTGCTTGTGTGAGGTAGCTTTCGAAAACTACAAGTTTTCCATTCGTAATTTTTCGATTTCTGAATTTTGAACCAATGGACAAGGTTTTTGTTTGTTGTCAATTTTTGCTAGCCAGCTACCAATATTAACATTGTTGAGTAACCAATAAGGGCAACAGTCTGTTGATCTGACTTCAAGGTCACGAACGGCAATCGCAAATGGGCAAAATAACGCAACGTTTGCTGGTAAACTGCTTTATACTCAAAAACATATAAATTATGCAAAAATTGAAGCCATTACTGTTTGAGTTTGTTTAAAATAATCGCGTTTAGACTGAAATGTATCCACAATTTTATGTCTTGGATACTTCAATTTTTAAGCATTTATAGGTGCACTTCACAATTAATTTCAAAATGCGTTCAACCTTGCTATTGGCGCCATCGTTAATGAATTATTCATTGTTGTTACCGAGTGACCGCGTTTCCGATTTGGTTCACTCGCTTTGAAATAGTTTTATCCCCATCTCACAACAAGTCCACTTGTCATTCGGTCGGCCGGCCGATCAGTTATGTCTACAAGCTTCCAGTATGCGGTAGAGTGGTAGGACGATGTGATCCAAATCTGATCTAGAAGTACTCAGCTGTTTTGCTTTGGGTGTTTATGTTATCGAATCAACTTGGTTTGAGGTACTTTTCCGAATGATTTCGCACATGGTTTGTATTCATGTGCTTTAATAAAAACAGATTACCCACAAATTGTGTTTAGATGTTTCTTAAGTGCACAAGCTAATCAAAAGTGGTCTGTATAAAATGATATAAGTGATTAAAAAGGGAAAATCGATATAAACGTTGATTGTCTTTAATAAAATGTTCTGTGACTAAAGGTTCAGATATGATAATTCAGTCGTGTCGTCTACTATGAAACCAACTGTACAGTGGTCAACATAGTTACTTCATGGGAACGTGGATCGAAGTTTAACTGCTAGTCATGTCAAGGATACGCGATACCAAAAGAAAAGTGAAAAGAAGATGGTGTTCGATTTTTAGTAGTCAAATATCAGATCTCTTATTAGTAACAATATCTTGTGTTGTTATTTTGTCAACCTGATTCCAATGAGTTTGTTTTCTTGAGTAAATTTCCCGCACTCTATTTCCCATAAATAAAACCCAGCTCGTGGGACCAGTTGGGTTTAACGGAATTTCTGTACGTTGTTTACGGTTGTTGACGTTCGTGTGTTTGAAGATAGAAGTTGCACAATGTGAACAATAAAAAAAACCTATCCACAAACACTATGACTGGGTAAACGGAACCATTTTTGCGCTCGTTTTTTTAGTTGCAAACCCTGCGTGCAATTTTAGAGCAACAGTTGAAGGGTTTGACTTCATACGCTAGCAGAAGTGCACCCAAAAATGAAAGAGGAGTAGTGGGATTCGAACAAATACACTTCGAATGTCTGTATATCATTAGATGTGAAGTATGCGAAATTCCATTGGTCTTGCTTACTCTATTGCACCCAGTGAAATTAACCACCGAGATTAAGCGGTGACCGATCCGATAGTGCAGAAGACTAGGGCTTTAATATTAGACAACTGTTGGCAGAACTGATCAACTTCCTTAGACCAAATGACAGTAAGTTGAACCAATACCATCTGTCGGGATGGTTAGATCGTATAACAGCTATCAAATCTATTTACTTGGGCCATTTATTGTGTTTCCTAAGGTCGAATCCATTTTCTGTCTATAAGGATTGTAGTCTGCTACCGCACAGACGATATCGATTGCTTTAGCGCCAAACGTATCTACAAGTAATCATTTTATAGGAGCAAGTTACAGAAAACTAAAAGAAGACCTACCAATTGTGGATTACCGAAGATAGACGACAGGCAACTGTCGGATCAATTTGGACACTGTATGTGTATGATGCACTACAAGTACAATGGAGCTAAGTCTACAGGATAAACAACAGTTAACCAGTTACTACTCTCGGGCCACCTCATAAGAAGATATGCAAGATCATTCAAACAAGTCAATCAAGGGTGGATAATATTATCGTTCTGTGATGTGATGTAAAACACGTTGAGTAATGCATTAGCGGACCACATGAAGTGAAATAATAGAAAATGAACATCTACGGATCGTTTAAAATGTATGCACAACAGTTTCCATACTGTTATACACTAGATTCATTCACAAAATGCGCATCGATTGCTAATCTGCGAAACTAAGATAAGGTTGTGTGACAGAAAGCTTCTGTAACTTAGTCGGTCAAATTTGTTCAGCCTAAGGTTAGACTAGTGTGAAAATGAAACTTGTCTCCCACACACAAAAGGTCAGGGAGACCGCCAAGGTAAACCCTAAATAAGAAGGGTAAACAGGAATTAGGAATACCAGGCAAGAGGAGAAGAATGGGGGTAGTCAAATTTGAATTTTGACCATGAAACTAAACAGATCAATAAGGTTTACGTAAATAAAAGGTGACCGCCCACCGTAACCTAGGTTTCTAAAAACAGAAGTGAGTAGCCTACGGAATATGGGGACGCTTTAGTTGGCACTGTTTAGCTGAGTTAATTTACCTACGCAAAACACATACTGTCTCTTTACTATGGATCAGCTACCAGCCGATTGGTAAATTATCAAGCCCAGACAACCAGCGCACTCACAGCCTAACCCATCCCATCACTACACAGCAATGCGTGTTCTAATTCAAGACCGCTTAGTCGCCGTTCAGTGAAATTGCGGGCATCAGTCCGGATCGCACTTCTCCAGGATTTGTGGTTTAAACTATAGTACGGTAGACATACTTGGATAACATCCTGCTACCGCAGCTTTCACAGACCAGAGTCCAGCTTACCGGTTTTTGCTCGTCTGCATAACAACTTCGTCGGTCTTTATTCCTCATTTATCCGAAGGATCTTTTTCGGTCAGCGAAGCTGATTAAACTCCGTCTGCCAGATGAGGCGTTTCGGTATGCAAGGGTTTCCCAGGCCGCCAGATGCTCGAGATGCACCGTGTAAATCTCAGATGGATAAAGCTCAGATACTACAAATTCCGCTGATATAACGGCTAGGATTGACTGTCGTAAAATATTTCATTTTCGAGTTGCGGGTCTCCAGACGCACCTTTCAGGGATTCCGAAAGCAGCGCTCTCCTTCGCCACACGAAATCAAAAATCACGTCTAATGGACAGACCGGCCGACAGATTACGGTCAAAATAGCAGGATCCCGGGCGACCATTTGCAATGTCCTCAGTGATGTTGATTCCAGCTATGGACATGATAATCCTGCTTGCAGAAGGCTGAAAGGGAGTAAATTTGTCACGGTTACTGACAAACCTGACGGCCATTCAGTCACACGTATAATGTGGCTCTCATCGCAACCACCGTTCAATTTTCTCTCACAAATGTTGTCTGCCTTTTTAATCACTGTAGCCATCAACCTGATGTCATAACATCCTTCGTCTACGGCCCTTCTCGCAACATACTGAACCAGTTGTAGGAATCTTGGCAAATTGAGCTCACTTGCATCCCCATCACCGGCAGTTCCAATGATAGATTTCGCTGTAGCACTGTACACAATCTTCTGAGAGGTATTGTCATCCTCAAGCGACGACGGTCTCTGAATTACTGTTGGAACTTGTACGTGTTTTCAGTTGGTATTATATTTGTATAGCCCATTCCGGCATTATGTTTCTCTTATCAAAGCCTTTTTGAAAAGAATGTCAAGTCTTTACTTTTTGCTACCATGCCGGTTGATGGGTGACAGTTTGAGTGCCGCTAAACCACGACTCTATGTATCAATTGAAAATTTATTAAGAGTTACATGAACAACCTCCATACACCACATCTGTTAAGGAAATTCATGAAAACTGATGCGTCAAATTGTAATTGGACTGAACGTGTTCGTCACTTACTATTGGCCGTCTACTTGGTTAACACAGTAAACGCTTCGAACTCTCATCCAAGTCAATGCTTAATTATGAGTACTCATTCGATACACTCATCTGTTTATACACTAGTCCTTGTGTACTGCTGTAACCTATGCGATCATTTATCTATCTTAGTCGTATGACATAGAGGCGGTATATATGTGGCGAAATTTCTCTCATCCTATCTACGAGGTCTGATTTGTGGCACTGTTAAGAAGATTGGTTTGCTTGTGTTTCCCACATTTGTATGCCGAAAGATTAACGTGTATAACGAGGTGAAACCGTTAGTGATGTCTGGCCTAATAGCTTGCAATGGAGCCTAAACCAGCTTTCAAAATATGGCGCTGTTAACGGAGTTCGACTGCATTAATGGTTTTATACTAAGCGTCTGGTGAGATGACCAAGAAATAGCAACATAAGAGACATACATACATGCCGTTCAGATCATAATCCAATTGTTTTTATGTTCACTCGAATTGAGTTTGCCCACTGCAACCATTGTTTTTCATTTGCCACCTGATCGAGTGGTTGTCTGGTCTACGGTTACCATGCCTACAGACACAAATATTTAACAAATTTATCTTTAGACTGAAAAACTTTTGAGTAGTAGGGGATTTTGGTTTTCATAAAGATTTAACATCACCCACAATTGATCGCAACCGTCGCATTCCCATACACTTTCAAGTCAGCTCCTCTCGAAAACAAGCACTCGACGCGAGCTTCGCTCTCAGCAGAGCTCGTCAGTAGTGCATACCCTTGCCAATTGCGGGACTAGAACGCCGGCCATGCTTTTATGAAGCAACCGTGTTTACCACTCATCAGTAATGAAATACCACTCAACAAGTCAATTATTTATGTGATTTCAACTTGCAGAGAAGTCCTAGTCGAGGGGATCATCGATTGGAGTTAACAGACAGTAATTGTGTCTCTTCTCGAGGCAATCGGGCAACTTGATCATTACTCACAAGCGAAAGTGGTTGAACGTTCACATATGATAATTCGGTCGTGCCTAATGTGAGGTCAATGGCGCAGTGGTAAACACGGTTGCCTCATCACAAACGTGTCCGTGGTTCTAGTCCCGGCAGTGGTGATGATATGCACTACTGACGAGCTCAGATGAGAGCGAAACTCGAGTCTGGTTCTTCTGTTGTTCGAGAGGCGCTGACTTGAAAGTCTATGGGAATGCGACAGCTGCGATCAATTGTCTGTGATGTTCAATCTATATGAAAAACTTTTAATCAGTATCGCCCTGATTATCTTTAACATACGGGTTTTGTTTCTATTATTTAGATTTCAAACTTCTAACCAAAAAAGTGACATCACCAGTGTATGAAGCTCCAGATGTACAGTTTGACTGATTGTCTTTTCTAACATTTCTCTCTGACAGCAGATGAAATGCAGATTATGTTTACAGCTAACACATATTGAAGTTGGGATGTTAGCATTCATTTTTCGGCTCACTCCGTCTCTTAGAATGTGCCCTAATATATCCCGACAGATAGATTTTATCAGTTATCAACTGAATGTCAACCTATTCCTGCACTAATTAGTTCTTGAAAAAAATTATTGATTAAAACTTTTTGGATTATCCTCTTCTATTTAGTTTTGTGGACATCACTTCTTTCAATGGTTAATTTATTTAAGAAACCCAGACAAGGCCAAATCAACAACATTATGAAAAAAGTTCTTAACGAGGGCACATCCTCAACATATGTTGGATAACCGGCCAATGAACGTAACAAACATGGCAATAACAACAACCAGAATGTACCGTAAACAGTTGCGATCAAAACAAACTATATTTCCTAGTTAGGTAATGTATAGGAAAATTGGGTTTATTTATAAACATGGCCGAGCTGGAGATTACTGAAGAACTGCATGATCGGTTGCTATCCGTTAGCCGGATTTGAAGCAAGAAAAATTTGAAAGGATTCAGATTAAGAGAATGAGAAAAGCATGGCAAAAAGAATGATACAAGGAAAGTCGCCGTGATAAGTGGTAAGGTCTGAAGCGAAAATATGTTTGAAGGGAATCCTAATACCGTTCTGTAGCTTACTAGAAGAGGTCGACTGAAAACTAACGATGTTAGGTGGCGAAAGTGTGAAGAAAGATAGTAACAGTACATCTAGTGGAAGACCACCCTTGCATTTATAAACGTTAGGATAGCAGCTGCATGATATGTTGCAAGTTAAAACTACCTACCTGACTTTAGTATAACGGCTAGCCTTAGAAAATGTCCGCATTGTGGTTATGCGATTCAACCTGTTGATACGTGAAGGTTGGTTTATAGATCAATTTTGGATGTGGCAAGCTGGACAATCATTAAAACTTTCTGTATGTTATTAGAAAGAATAAATTTCCCTGTAACAATTTGAACAGAGACGTCAGGAACAGTTTTCCACACAAAGTATCTTTTGGAGAACATTTCTGTGCATCTCATCGGATACGTAGTGAAGTTCGACGGTTCGTATAATTACGTTCAATAGATGCTTTGAAGTCAAACGACAAAATCAATAACCACACACACACACACACCAGTGTCATTCAGTCAGGAGGGTAATCTGGTACAGACGAACATGTCTTTCTGTACAAGGAGGGTTGGTTTCCACGTGTTAGTTGCTACCACCACCGCGAACCGGAACAACGTTCGACTTTTTGTTATGTAGCGTGTGCAAAAAGCATTCACCAAGTTCGACTGAGATTGACATGTCACCAAGTGTTGTGTGATCAATGACACTGGGTTTGTGTAGCATGTCACATCTTGACCGAATTGAGTTATTGCGATATCCATGATCGTTTTATGACCCCAGACAAGAATGTGTTCGTTAACTTGATTTTGCAACTGCCATTCCGGTCTGTCTATGTATGTAGTCCGGCGATCACGAGAATTCATAGATGATAGGGGATTTGCCCTTAGCGCTAGCGGTGATTTCAGTGGTGGTTTTTGGATTCACGTTGTGGTGAATAGCATGGTGGGTTGGGCAGCACAGAACGTGTATCCCATAATTGCCGTGAGTGGTCGTGAGGGACAGTAGTCATCATTGTAAGGCAACCGAAGATTTTGGAAACTGTTAGACCGATCGCGGCAACCGATTTCGGTTTGCCGAATTTCTCGGCAAATGCTGGTTGATAACCATTCTCTCTGCAATTGGTTCTCCACAGAGACATCTCCCAACCAATGTTTCTCCCAAACAGATTCGTCCTGCTTCATAAGGCAGAGTGCTCACCAGACCAAAGCTCCAAAAATTCAAGGTTTTCCCCATCCAAGTATGTCCGGTAGACGGAATGTGGTATAGAGCACTCACTACGACACTTCTTGAGAACATCTAAAAGACCGGATACCATCGTGATCGTGTTAAGTGGTAAAGTCGATTCTGGGGATGAGCTTGTTCACTGAGTCGAGTATACTTGTTACGATCCCCCTATTATCGAATAGTAGCAGAATATCTCCAACATAACACCGGTAGAAATGTGCTTGACTTGTGACAAAGTCTGCTTTCTGCTCTAAGTGGAGAGCAAAAATCGGCTAGCAGTGGACCAAGTGGACTGACCATGACAGCACCACCAATTTTATGTATTAGACCCTGACGTTTGTTGTGCATAGTGGCAGATGGCGTCCTAATTCAGACCTAAGTATTCCTACGGTTATGTAATTTGCATCCATATTGTATCAGTCGTCTGCATCAGGAGAGCAGTGGAGCTACAACCATACTGATCGCATGTCTGTTGCTATTGTCTAGTCTATCCAGCGAGTCGATTAGCGTAAATTTATCTTGCACATTTTTACTGGATGTTCCATTTGTTGAAGAAACTGGGTTAAAAAATTATGTACTAACTTGTGTTGTGGTAATTTAGACATGGCATCAAATGTACACTCATCTTGTGGAGTTTGAGCAAGCCATATGATTACAGAGTATATGATCCTCTGGGCGAAATCGATTTCGACATTGAGTTCCCAACGATGTGACCTACCAGTATTGCTTGTACTTCCACGTTAATGTGTAGTTCAAGTCCGACAGCATTGTCTACTGAACAGTCAGGACGGAATTTGATGGCCATTCAGTAATGTCTGTCAGCTCTATCTATAACCACTACCCGGAACCTTTCTCCAATTATGCCATTACCAAGTCTTTAGTGATTGGTAACTCGGAAAGAACACCAGTGTGTTTTGGAGTCGAGATTGTGTTTTTTGAAGCGCGTAACTCAGTATTAATGCTCGCGGTCGACTGGCTTGCTTTGAACCAGCCGTAAACACCCTCTGATATCGGACTGAATTCTAAAAGCCGGTCAAATAAAAGCTCAAAACGAGCCTGCGACATGATGCTATTATTATACATCAGTTGCATACAACGGGTGAAACCATAAAACAGAGCTTCCAACTGAACACTGGTGAAGTGAATAAATGAAATGATACCAAAACTTAAGAGGATTTACTAGGAATACGGAACTTTTCAGATTGTCTTACTGAGCTCTGCGAGTTGCTGAGTAGGTTGTTTCTGGTCAGCTCCAAGGTATTTTATTGCGAAAGCCGGGCCTAAAGATAAGGCTAAGCTTTTCAAAAACACCGCTGGTTGGAGTCATAGGTTCTGCTTGGCTTGCTAAATTGATCTGTGACAATTCGTATGTGTCATTTCGTGAGATGATATAAGTTGGTAATCGTGGGTCGAACATCGTTTCCAAGGTGTTCGTAACGGTACCTCGGAAAGGAAGTCAACTAGAACAATAAACAGAAAGTGGCAATCGAATGTGGTGTGTGTTGACGTTGTACTTCAGTGATCGGACATGGTTTCTAACACTGAGATACCACGACGAATGGACATGGAGGAAATGAGAGTCGTGCTGATGCTCAGTCTGCTTCTTCGGTTACGACACATCCGCAGAATGGACAATGGACGGATTCAAAAGCATCCGTTTTACGGACAAGTGAAAGCAGGC
>JTDE01002008.1:22966-35926 GCA_014338405.1 Paragonimus skrjabini miyazakii
TATCAGCATCCGTTCCGCACTGTCATAACACACTTACTGAAACCAAAGAACGCCTGCATATAGTACTCACCACAAGTGGCATACGCTGTACCAGTTGTGGTTTCACTGATAGCCAATGTAATGGATGTAAACTTGAACGAATAAGACCGAGGAGTGTGGGAATTTAGGCAGTTGTAGTCCTGCCGGTAAAAGCTGGTAAGGCAGATGGTAGTTTAATAGAAAACTGAAACCCACATCTCTCGATAACAAAAAGGGGTAAGTTCACTGGTATTATCTAAATTGACAAGAAATACGCTAAAACTATAAGACAAGAAGTAGTTCAATAAAGAAGTACACATTGTTACACTCTAGACAGGAGGGAGGAAGGAGGCAAAAAAGTAACGTTCGACTGAAAAATGAACAAGACATTCGTCACGTAATGCACAGACAAAGTTGAAGAAAACAATGGATAGAATTCTGCAATGACCCAGCACTCCGAAAAGGAGAGCAAGTGATTCATCAAGTGACGACTGTGGATGATTGACAAGACCGGAGAGAGATACAATTGACACAACCCACTTAAGCCTAACGTAGTCTCCGTCTCTTCCCTGGCGGTGTACTATGTAGTATGTACCCTCTAATCCGAGACAGCCAACACATTCGTGACCACACTCATCGCAACACCATATAGTCATGTCACCACGATCTATGGCACTCACGGTTCATTTGCTAACGGCGCGCCTGAATTCGAGATGCCCATCCGGATTGTATGCATTCAGTCTATCCGGTTAACGGCTAGGTCCTCCAATATCTGAAGTCAGTATTACAACGCGAAATACTTATGTGAACAACAACATGATATTTCAATTTTTGACCACCAGAATTTCGTTTGCTTGCTTTCACTTGTCCGTAAAACGGATACTTTTGAATCCGTCCATTGTCCACACTGCGGATGTGTCGTAACCGAAGAAGCAGACTGAGCATCAGCATGACTCTCATTTCTTCTTTGTCCACTCGTCGTGGTATCTCAAAGTGGTGCTAGCCTTCGCACGACCTCGTAACTCGCGGTCCGTGGAGCGATTTGTCGGCAGGTTGTTATCCAAATCCCAGACCTATGCAGCCAACCACACTGTCTCCAATGATTCGGATTTCTGCTGATGGCACCTTTTTTCTTCCTGGAGAAGGTAGAAGGAATATTTTTCCGTTGTTGACATCTGGACCAGCTAAGGAGGCCGCGATCGGGAACACCGTAGTCAGTCGCTTGGTTCCCTTTTCATTATCAACGAATTGCGCAGTCATCTGTGAACAAAATTATGTGCATCGTCGGAGTACGACACGGTTAGCGGAATCCGAGATAGATTACCCTGTTATAGTGATTGAAGCCAAAGGACGACTGCGCTTAAAACCATCACCCCAAGTGGATTGCGTTGAACCACTTGCAGTTTCCCTCACATACCACGTATCCGGTGTTAACCCGAAGGAATAAGACCAGTGGGTTTGTGAGTGAGGCCTTTGTGTCCAGTCGGTCAATACTGGTTGCCTAATTGAACGGTTAGCAAGAAAAGGAAATCCATATCTTTCGGAAAATAGCCACACAGAGAGAGACTGCAATGAGAGGATCGAAACTGAGAAGAAAGATATGTAAAATGTAGTACAAGAGGCATTTCAGTATACGAGTGTATGTTACTCAATTCCAGAGAGGGTAACAGCGAAAAACAAAATTCAGATTGGACTACGAAAAGAACAGGCAAACCATTCATCACACAATACACCAACAAAGCTGAAGAGAAGAATGGGAGTAGGACACACACACACACACACACACGGACGCGCGCAAACACCAACTCGGGCGGTCATCGTGCATTTTGGGTCCGAGGTCACATCGACATAACTCCATACTGAATGTCGTTTTAGTCAAAGCGTGTGGTGCTGCGCCGTACTTTTTGTTGTCAACTCAGTGGTCTGGCTTGTTTTTTCATTCCAGGGAACTGGTGCATCCTGTTACGCGTGCGCACACAGACAACGGTGCGTGTCTGTGATGCGGACCGACTTGCCTGATTCAACATTCATGACATGTCAGTGTGGCTTCTTCAATTCTGATTGGATTGGGTCGTGTGACCTTCTTGAGTGGACAGTCGATCTCTAGCCCGCTTATGATTGAGTGTTCATATTGTACAGTCTACAGTCGTCATACAGTTGTATCTACTTGCTGTTGCCTACAGTTCCCACAGTACGTTAGTCCTGCTTACCATAATACAACACTACCAGTTAATTGTATCTGCCTTCTACAATCGCGATACCATCGCTACTTAGCTAAGAGACTGAAAATTCCTGTTCTAACCACCGGTGTGTGGATGGTATCTTTGCCCTGTTGAACGGGGAGAGAGACCCACTCGGTGTTGCTCAGCTAATTGGCAAAGCACATCATTCTATCGCATTCGCTTACGAAATAGAATCCGGAAGCGCTTTTCAGCCTTCTGTGTATGCTTTAGAATACAACTATATAATATTTTACAATCCGCGATTTAGCCTAAAGTAACATGAACTGACCTTCCATTTTGTGCCTCCGAACTGGGGGGAATGTGTTCAGTAGACACACCGGACGGACAGCTAAATATAGTTTTTAATGTGTTCTTGGAAGAGGCCGTGTAGATTGTCTTTCAAGCCCCTGTAAATGATCACCACCGATTCATATTTTTCAGTTACCGCATTGGAAACTGGGGCCGTTCTGATATATCAGTGATTTCCTGACAGAGACAACTCTGTCGGACTCTCAGACCGCACTCCAGACTACAATATTCCGTAACTCTTTTATCACAATCATTGAGTACAGTGATCCTAAAAGAAAAAATTGCCTGTTTTAAATCACCTCTTGCTTGTATATTTATTCTCAGGTTTGTTTCACAGAGGAACCTGTAGGTTCGCCTATTAAGCCTCTGAACGTGTGAAGCCAAGCACACCAACCGGCATGTCTCGAGACAGACATGCTCGAAAGCTTTTAACATCGTGGCAGCGATACACTTGTAAACGAGCTGACCTTAAGCAAGCTTTATGTGTGCTCTACATGACTCCGGCTAAACACCTTAAGATTATAGGGCGAAAAATGATAGTCCCAGCGTGGCTGATCACCGTTCAGTTACCAGATCCTTTCAGTTGACGTCGTCAACAGTCACATCACTGACCGCCAGCCACATTTCCATCCAAACTCTGAAACTTTACTATAGACATATTATCAGACCACTCCTCACCAGAAGTGATGACTCGGTATTTGAGTGGCAAGACTATACGCGTTTGGAAGTGTACAAGGCTTGACATGAGCCAGTGATACTTTGTTTAATCTCATTCAGTATGCTAAATAGTGTTCTAATTTAGCTGAAAATATACACATATATTTGCATTGGTTTATTGGCAAATTATCAGAAACAGTTTTTTGTAACTATCGTCTTTTGTGACTCAGGCGTATGGTTCATGAACCTGATATTAGACCAATCAATTCTAACGCATATGTTGTTCATGGTTAACGAACATTTTACAAATTCTTTCGAGTAGAATTTGAGCAAAACACGAAATAAATTGCTTAAAAGGTGCATATCTTACAGTTATTATAAGTACTGATAACGTCCTGCAGGTAGAGAGTCAAAAATGACCAAACATGTCCCCGTCTTATCGATTAGATCTTATCTTTGTGATCATATTTTTGTGAAACTACCAAAAGTGTGTGATGAACTTGTAACAGAAAGTCTCCTTTCTGATCCCTTTTCCTCTGAATTTAAATCTATATAGACGTGCACCAATTCTATTTGCGAGACTTTTGTTTCGTTCTTTTTTTGTCACATTTCTAACTAAAAACGTTAACTGTTCCAAACCTTGCTCAAGTTTTGTATGAAAAAGCTCGAATTTGTTTCAAAATATTCGCTTTTGAGTTAATGGGTATTTTTTTTCAAAGATGGTTGCACACTTTTTCAATTTCAGTAGTTTATCAAAAATTCACCGTTATTCAAATTAATGAACTCGTGCGTATGAAAATAATTGACGTTCTTACTTCTTCATGAATGAAACAATAATTCTACTTCATCAGAATTGAAAGTGAAAAGGAGGCCGACATCAGATAGTTGATGAAGCAAACAAATAAGGGAACTACAAGTGATATTGACAAACGAACTGAGTAGCAGACAATGTGTTACCTATGCGGGTAATCAATTTTAATATGGACCTAGTTACAGTGAACTACACTTAGATGAATTCGTGAGATAATTGATACATTGTTATGCGCTGTGTTCCGGACAAACCATGCTTATTATTCACGTTTCAGACTGATTTCTCAAATCTTCCGAAACTATTTTACCGACATCCACACTAATTATAGTTTAAGGCCAGTAAGATTGTTCGAAATGAAAGGATGGGGCTAGCTGCTAAGTCCATGTTAAATACTGCATAACGATTATTGTACACATACACACTATAGACATGTCCTTCAACGATTTTACTTCACTGTTTCTTATGTATCCACATTGGATACCTTATACAATAGACTCAAAAGTGATCATATATGACATTCAACTTAAAAGTACTGTTACACATTAGGTGCTTTCAAGTTTGAAGAAAAGTGCTTGGTATCCGTACTATTGTTACTAGTACTATTTTCTAATTATTCTCGGTGACACCTGTTGCGGTCTGGTACTAGGATAAACTGCTGTTAAAGATTCCCATTAATCTTTGATCCATACAAAGTTAAAAAATTAATTATGCAAATAATTCTTTCCATCAGAATTCGCTGTCAGATAAGCTATTCATCCAGTCGCTTTTGGAACACAGCATTCGATTCGAGTTTCACTCTCATCAGAGCTTGTTATTACTGTATATCCATTCCACAACCGGGATTAGACCTGCGGCCACACTTTCGTGAAATGACATTGTTGACCACTGTGCTATTGACTTCACACTGAGCACGACCGGATCATTATTCACTTGTGATTAGTGCCCAGGTTGCCCGATTGCCTCGACGAGAGACATAGTAACTGTCTTGTTAACTCTAGTCGATCGATTAATGGGATTTCTCATCAAGCTGACATCACGAAGTATAGTGCTTGTTTTCAAAAGAAATCGACCGAAAAAGCCTACGTGAGTACGAATTTCCAGATAAAATGTGTGATGTTCAAGTTGAATCAATTAGTAAAATAATGTTTTTATGCACACCAGACGCAGTCATAGTGTAAACGTACGGAAACGTCATTGTTCTGAAACAATCAGCCTACTCAAATAACGACCGAGTACTATGTGAATAAATATCATCCAAGTGCATATGTGGCTGAGTTGCATTCTGACTGCTTTCTAACTTCGTCAATAGACTTTCAGATTACTCCATTTTGAAGAGTGCACTACAGATCGTCGATAAGACTACACCGTAGAGAAAGGATAGATTGTTTTAACAACTGAAGTCAAATCAGGTCAATCATATGCAGCATGCATCTGGAAAGGGTGAAAATTTGTGTCTTCAGCAAATGAAGGTGGATTAACTTCATGCGTTTCAGACCCACATTACTAGCGCTTTCAGTACAGTTCGTAGTTGATTTACTAAACATCCACTGTCAGTATCCATTAGAAGGAGTAAGTGGTTTAGTTCTTTAGTTAATTAGACTGGATTGATGTAGAAAGGTCTTGGAAAATTGTTGTTCATTCGATTGTTCGTAAATCCTCCTAAACCTCCAAGGGCAATAAAAGACGTATTAACGCCAAGAAGCGTGTACGTGTCTTATCCTGTATCACGTGATCATTGTCCGAATGAACATGTTTGGGATCGGCCTGTTAACGGAGACCGCAAAATCAGAAGCATTGAAAGAATGTCTAGAATTATTAATCATCTCTGTAAGGAATCGAGTACCTCAAGCTCAAAAAGTAGACTCCTTGAAACTTATGGAGAGATGAGTGTGGCTGTCATCAGTACTAATGGGACAGTTACCAAATAGTAAGCATTAAATTTAACATACAAGCCAGCCGTCTTTACCCTGAATGTCCCTTACACTTACTAACCAACTCTAGAGCAACGTGGAGACACCGGGGGACAGCGTTCTTCCGAAGTAGGGTTTCCAGCAACAGTCCTGTAAAAGGAAACAACACAAACAAGCATGAGCCAAAGGCCCAGCAAGTCATGTACACGAATTACACAAACGAAACTTGAAACGGTGCCAACAACACAGCAGCACGCTCTGTCACATAATTTAAATTCAGCCCGTGCGCGCCTGCTGGTTTCGACCGCACGTTACATAAATACGCTTTTTA
Organism: Paragonimus skrjabini miyazakii; assembly: GCA_014338405.1. Classification (NCBI taxonomy): domain Eukaryota; kingdom Metazoa; phylum Platyhelminthes; class Trematoda; order Plagiorchiida; family Troglotrematidae; genus Paragonimus; species Paragonimus skrjabini miyazakii. Next base: position 29,225 of record JTDE01002008.1, read on the forward strand.
GGTCAAGTTAACGGTGCAAAATTTAAGATTGTCTGACTGCAGCTTGCTCATCTGAAGGAGTACATTGTTAGTCGGGCGATCCATAACGTGTGACACGTCCACCCACGAATCGGATAGGACTGAAGGAATAAGCTACACAACAAATGTGTCAGAAAGGGAAGTACAATACAACATAAACTAGAGATTCAGTGGACTGTTCTTACAAACCACGTAATTGACTAGAATACGATCATGTATACGCTGTGTTACAACACGGAACTTTGCTCCCACTGATTTGTGGTCTGCGTGAACTAGCCATTGGTAAGAATCGTTGAGGGCTTTTGTGAACATCGGAGATATGTTCAGGACCAGTTCAGTGTATAAAAGCGTAAGCAAACCTCAGATGAAATGAAAACGTGTGGTAGGCTCGTTTTATGAATTGACACATTGAATACCTTCTTTTAGACATAGTGGTCATTGTGGTCTTCCGCTGACAGTCACGGCACACACTTTGAAACTAATCATGGAGCGTAACTGTGTCACAGTGTATTTGCCTAGCCGGACCATTATTGCTTGAGTCAAAATTATTGGTCACATCATGCCCTTCTATCATGTGACTTGTTAGTTTTCACTATGAGAACTAGTGTATTTATAGCTGTATCAGAAGTAACCCGAAGATGAAGTAACAAGCAGAAGTCTGTCTACTGCAATAACATACAATTATCTTTCAGTATTTGTACTAGTTGTCATGTTTGCATGAGCTTTTAGGGTTGAAAGATGAATCTGTCAACTTGTCCATTGTCAAAACTCAAGTATATTTTGAAAGGCGACACAGGGACTCTCAGTGTTGGACATGTTATCACACATTGTGGTGAATTGTCAGACCGGAGGGGCGAATATTCAATCACGACAGAATGCCTCAACGTGGGGGGAGGCACGTCCACAAACCCTCAACGATCGGATGGCGGACAACGGGGGCAATCGGATGAGTCATCGTCCGATCGGATCGGACCAACGGGCTAGACATGGCACGCAAAATAGGATGGGCGACCAAATCGGTGGCTCGATTATTCCAACACTCGTGGAGGACAGTCAAAGCTCACAATGGATAGATGGAGGACAACAAGAGCGACTGGACGAGCCATCGTTCAACGAAATCGGACCAATGGACGGAGAATTACAGGTGGAATACCTCTGAATAGAATGCGTTGATCACACACATGAACAGGGAAGAAGCGTAACCAAGACTGAGTAGGAATATGAGCTTAACCGATGTGTACTCAAAGAATTCATCCGGGACTGGACAACACTCTTAGATTGTAAAAAAAAAAAAACTCATTGACACCTATTCTACTCACATAGTGCTATCGATTATCGGACTTAAGGATAGGGCTAGCTGCTGAGTCCATGTGAAATACTGCCCAAAGATTACTGTATACAAATACACCATAGACATGTCCTTACAATGATTTTACTTCACGTTTTCTTAAGTATCTACAGTAAACCGTTTGAGTTGTTGGATACACGTCAGTGATTAGAATCCGGCAGGTTAAACCTCATGGCTTACTGTCATAATACACAAATCCGTGGTCACATTAGGTAGAATTTAGAGGGAACAAATCGAGATTATATAAAATACATTTCGCTATCTTATACGAGTTGCAAGTGTAATTCCCTACTGCTGTAAGTGATCATAATTTGACAGGTTATGAAAAATAACTGATGCAGTTCGGTTCAGAATCAATAACTGATATAGACCAGAGATGAACAAAATTATCACATTTCAGGGATCCCTTTTTCCCAGGGAAAATGACTTTGGTCAATCTGAATGGACGAATCTACCCAGAATAATTCAGGAGTAACCATCAACATAATCTTTTTCCACCTGATCGTTAATCAAACACGTATATTGACTAGTTGCTGACCATGTCCGCTAGTTTTGGTAACTGTCCATTTATGTTCTAATTCGAGAATATTTGTATGTCGTCAAGCATCGTATATATACCTCGTATTTCTCTCACTATTAAGCACGCCATTAAGCGAAGTGATTGTTTGCACTGACCCTTCGATTTAATTCTGGGAGCAAGTCGGAGGAAAGAGGGAGTGATTGATTGCATTAACCATCGAGACTCATGCTTACATTTTTCTTATCCCAAGGCGGAAAGTTCGAGTTCTGTCGAACGCTTCACACTTCGGTCGTTGATCCAAAGCATTTTTCAAATGTTTACATTAACACACAATGACGAAATCATTGATGTACCAATGATGAAAGATGATGACATTCTATAAATATAAGGAGATTGGTAAACCTTACTTGGATCACTCTAAAGACACCAGTGTTGTTAGTAGTTGGAGGGGGAGGGATGAGTGAATGTTCAAAAAAGCGACAAAAGCTAGAAAGCAAAAAATAGTTCTTATTGAATATTGATGAATATCCTGGAAAGGGACTGTACACCGATAAAAAAAACGGACGTTTCCTCACCAAATGAAGCAAATACATGCGTTACATTGTTTTCTGAAATTTGAGTAGTTTAATGTAAAGCCATATTTAGACCAGGAGCCGATTACAACTCAGCCCCTAGAGTATTCTATGCAAGGACATGTTAAATATTGTCTGTTAAATTTAATGACACTAAACATCGTGTAGAAAATGTCGTTTACTGAAGCACTATCATTTTAGTCTAACTTGCACGTTCTCATGTCACACATGCACTTGCGTTTATGAGCCGCAATTCCAACTCACAATGTACCCACGGTTTCCACTTAAACGTTGTATGCACTTCTGCCTTGTTCCGTGTGTGCGGCTGATACTTTCTGACGGGGGACATCGCTTGCAATTTGTCGCCCGTTGATTCGGTTTCGGTAAGTGATTGGTTCCGCGGTTGATCATGGTGTCCGCAATCCACCCGCGATAGAAATCAGCTATATCTCAACACTGCGATGAAATATCCCACAGAGCGCTGAAATAACCGCCTCTCTGATTTGGTTATCCTTCACAATGGTAGTCCACCGATAATAATCCAAGGTTTATTTATCAAACAACTACTGGAGAAAATGGGAATCGAACAGGAACGCCAGTGCGTTTTAAGATGAGAGAGCTTATTAAACAATTAAATAAAATCGGGAGATGTTATAATAGGCCCTCTGGACTTTTAAACCACTGAGTGATTTGACCATCTCAATGCCAATTGGTTATAAGTTAGTGAATTCAGAGGAATCGACAGTGGAGGGTGAACGTTTTCTTGCTACAACATATCTGTTTATCTCGTCTGCGTCTCCTCCCAAACCATTTTAATTCAAAGTTCTTATGGTGTGTCTAGATTAACTGCAAAAGAGGACATCAAATTATATACCTGGCCTCTTCACATGCTCAACAAGCAGTATACCTAATTGCTGTGGGACAAACGAACCACCGGGGGCAAAAAGAGGTAGTCTAATTATGTGGTCACGTGATGAGAAGAAATAAGAGTTGCTAAACCGGTGGTCAATGTAAAACCCTACACTGCGCATCAAAAGTTTTAGTTCCATAAATATTGCATAAAATTCATCAGTTTTGTAAAAGTCAGCTAGGCTTAGTTGAAAGTCGACTTCGTCAGTGTTTATAATCATCAGAAGTAACGCAAAGTTGCTATGGCATTTCTCATAGCACGTAGCTTCCAACTATTCACAATCAAAAATATTTACTGTCCAGAGCGCGAAAATGGGGTTGAAAAATTTGTTTCTCGAATATTTTTACCTTTTAATCACCAAACAGGTGTTTATTTTAAGAGTGAAGAAAAATTACAATTTATCACCTGCATCCTTAACAAAATTACATTGTGGACCTTATGTACACGAACAAAAATTCGACGTAATCAGAATTGCTTGTCTAATTTTAACGTGAAAGAATAGGACTCTTTGTCTGGTCTATTCAATGCTTATTGCTGTGCAAAGATCACATACAGTTTTTCACTTTTGCTTTAATGATTGATAAAAGTAAGGAAATTGCTAACATCTCTTGACGTACTTAATGTTTTCCTTTCCTCGGTGACTTGTTGAAGGAAACTATTAATGGTTTTCATTGATCCGTCAAGTTGGATGGTGGTTCTTCATTCGCATGGACAACTAATCAGTTGTAGTAAACTCTGTTGTACAACAATGAGATAACGTACTCAGAATCATATTCTCTGTGTGGATTGGGGTATTACTTAGGATAGGAACTGAGATAAAAGAGAAATGAATTAAAACTTGCATCCTAAGCTATATCAGATAGTTTTTGGTTGACTATGTTATGGAAACGCCAGGTAAACCATTCTGTCTTTCTGCTCGTCTTTCAGCGGGATGATCGAGCGAAAAAAAGTATTGCTTCTTATCTTCCTTTATAACTCTGATGATTTGACTTTTTCTAACAAATCAACTAGGATAAATATGGTCCTGGGATCTATACAATGTCCTCCGTTAAAAGCTTGACATTTCTCGACATGAGAATAACTGGGTAGGAGGGACAGTATTGAATAACCTATATGATATAGAATGTACATGGGATTCTTTATAGACTGGGAACGATAAGAAAGTGAACAGGTACTGTTGGTTCCAATGTGTAGGCTTTTCTTCTAACTTCTTTGGATCCAATTATCTCCCGGACTTATCTAAGCCACTTCTTTGAGTCACCTGCTCGTTATGACAAATCCGATACTACGCATGGGTGCCACTCTTATTGATCAAATCGTTGATGTACCGGTTTGTTCATCTGACCAATTTCACTTGGTTGCACTAGTCTGAGATCCAGTTGTTAATAGCACGTCAATAAGTTTGTCCATTTCAATCCATTTACCTCCTCTTTTGTTGTGACACTGTCCATTACTAGTTATTGATTGCAGTTCAGGATTTGTGCGATGCTTTTTTCGTTTTCAAAGCTAAAAGCTTTCTCGATTATATCCGATTCTATATTTTAGCGTTCCCACTTCTTATGACCGATCACCACAGACACCCACTACCGCCGATTCATTTCATCTTCTTGAACCACACTGGGCACACAACTTATCGACCACCTGTAGAAGTGGTAGATGTTGCTACCGAATCACTTCTGGCTTATCGCCTATGGTCTAACCTTTACTCTAACGCTTTGATCTCGCTTTGAAGTTGTTGTCTCAACAGTTTTCCTATTATCAAAGGATGCATACGTGTTCCTCCCCTCCCCCTCCCACAGTATTCGCTGGGTTCGACTGTGGAGAACAAGTTAACCAGGGATATTCAATATTACGGGTAGCAGATCCGGATAACAGGACAAAATACAATGGTAGCTTTGCCATCTGCGGTTCAGTCTCTTCATTGGACTGAGTGTCTCACGGACTACTTGTACGATGTTCTAATTTCATGCCTCACGAAATAATTTAGCAGTTTAATCATGGCCACGTTGAACACAATGATGATCAGTCATTCTAACTCGTAGACCGCCGAAATGATATATTGTAATCAAATATGGTTTGTTTTTGCACACAAAGATATCCACAAATATGATGGACTTTACGGAACTATATTTATCTGCGTTCTATCGTAGTGTTTTTATTGAACTGATAAAAATAGGCCTTATAGTGAGGCTCCTTGAGTTTCCAAATACAGCAGTATTCTGACATAGATGTATTTAGGTGTACACGTTCGCAGACTCAATGAATCTGGTTCAAAATATTATTGTTTTCTCTGTTGCATATCAAACCATCTTAGCAAGTAAATTAATCACGGTTGCTGACGAATTGCTTCTTATTCACTGGTCATTTACTGCTGTCTGTTTCATATAGTTGACGTAACTTGAAATCCCCAGTTTCTACTTATTTGGTCATGTCTTACTAGCGCACCGACATATTTCACGAGATATTCCGACTAGGTCATCAGTCACGCTGTGAACTTGCCATACGCGTATTGGGAGGATTCAGGATGAACTAGTCTCGTCACGAAATGATATCGAGTTGAGGTATGAGATCAAAAAGTATTTATGACATTCGGTTGCAGAACAAATTCGGTGAACGCCATCGAGGTGTATAGTGAAGGATTCGATTTCTGTCTATTGGCTTCACAATAGCCTTATTACTAAGGTACCTTTTTTATCACAGAACAAAAAAAGAAATTTCTAAACACAGACCTGAAACGCCTTCTAAATAAAATTGAACTGGAAGCTTATAAGCTCGTACACTTGTGCTGGGTTCAGTCGTCGCACTGTTTTTCAAACTGGTAAACGATGATCTGTCCTTATACTCCAAAAAGGTTCAATGGCTGCTATATTCAGTTAGAAACTCAGTTGCAAGTTGGTTGCGACGTTTATCTGGGACTCAACGAAGTCTGTGTATCACTGTGAATATTAGTACTCATGCTGCCTCCGGGTGTTCCGTTTTTGAATTTAATTGGTGTCAAGCCGGAGCCTAGAATTTTCATCATTAGGTCTGTGGAGTTGTTGGATTCCACTGTGAACTACTTGCGAAGTATTGTTCGACAGACACTCTTGTGGATCATTTGGGGAATTTCATGTGAAATGGTGGAAGAGGGGGAAGTTGAGTTACGAGGGGAAATTTATGGGTTCTAGGCATGGCTTCGTCTGTCAGCCGGGAGAACTTTCACAACGTCTAGAAATTCTGTTTTGTTACCGTTCGAACTCAAACCCCAGATGCGTTGAACTGAACAGTCAATGTGGACGGTAAAGAGAACCTGCAAGTCAGAAAATGCAAAACTATGTTCTGACATTTATAAACA
>JTDE01002009.1:8402-46779 GCA_014338405.1 Paragonimus skrjabini miyazakii
GCAACTTCCTTAGCTACATTGCCGCATTCACCAGTCTGTACAGTGAGCTCGGCAGTTTACATAACTCACAAACTGGGTTAATTTCCTTCTAGATTGGCACATTAACGTAAGGAGAACCTTGTGGTTTTAGGTCCTTTGTGAGTGTACTTCCTGCATCGGGAATGTCATGGTCGAAACCACACGCCGATACCTCCGGTTACATGATTGAAGGTTGCCTAGCGTCACCCCTATGTGAAGAAGCTTGTGTAGTGACTAGAGATTGTCTGGATTCGCTAAGGATTCCGGTTGCGACCGTCTTTGTCTGTTCTGTACACATGATTATATGTATGTCTGCTATAAGAGGTGTGAAATCGATCCTGGTGATTTTGGGTAATTCACCCAGTATTCGACAATTCCAATAATGCTATTCAGACGGTCGGGTTAACGGGACTATCTTCCAAATAAACGTCAGAAAAAACAATTGAGAAGGTTGAAATTTATACGGTACTGTTTAGTAAAATTACAGAAAAGGTACTATCTCGACTTAAATGTGAATTAACCGGATACACTAACTATCCAGCAAAGGCGTTCAAAATGGAGTAAACAAACAAAAGTCCACAGGAAATCAGCTCATTAAAACAATCGGATGCAGATGAAGGTGGGAACGCGTCAAACAATACCAAAAGGAAGGTTTAACAGATAAGTAATGATAGTTGTAATAAAAGAAGAAAGGAAACATTTTATGTGCAGTTATGGTACCAAATTCATCATGATCGTTTACTGCACACAGCAAAGACAAATAATGAGAGGTATGAGATCGGCTTTTTACAGACAAACCAAACATGCCTCAACAGATTCATCGCTCCGTATCATATCTAAAAAGAGACGATAAACGTACCACACGAACTCCAACAGATCCAACACCGAGACCCGAAAGCTACTTGGGCTTTCTATACGAACCCACGAAGGTCATCGAAGGATAGGAGCACTGGAGATTCCAAATTAACACCTCACATACCAGAATTAACTCCTGTCTTGCCCTTCCAGAAGACACGGCGACGTGACATCACACCTTGCAACACCTTGTTGTGTTTTTACGAATACTTGTCTTACATGATTACCTGATCACGGGGATGCATTGGTTGCTATGCCTTCCGGCCAAACATCCCGAGGAGCTGATGTGTCGCAAAGGAGGACAAAATCCTCTACTTGTAAGTCACGTGAGACAGTATACCACTTGTGATAAGCTTGCAATCTAGGCAGGTAGTAACGTCGCCACTGCTACCATAATACGTAAGCATGATGTTGGGCTTGTCTCCAACCCATAGTATAACGCTCTCACAATGTAACTTCGTCGTTTAGAAAACCTCAATTCGACCGAAGCAATAACATATCATTCGGTCTCAGTATCGTTGGATTTTGAGGAACACCATAGATAGGCACAAGCGGACGATTGTTAATTATTCGTTCTACCTCTACAATGTAACTAAGAAGCGTCTCTTCATTCATAACCTGCTGGTGAGTGATGGGAGTAAGTACTCGCTGGATGGTTCTTATTATTCTTTCCGATATTCCATCTCGATGGTTGGGTTCAGGTGGATTAAAGTATCATTCAGTTTTACGAATTAGTAAGCAGTCAGCAATCCTTCTTCGATCCAGCGTTTGCAGTCTCTTCTTTAATTCCGAATTTGCTCCTACAAAGTTGGTGCCATTGCTGCTAAATATGGCACCCAGAGCACCTCGTTTACCCACAAATCTAATAATTGTCATCATAAACGAATCGGTTGACAGTGAGTGGGTAACCTCCAAATGGATAACACGAGTCTGAAAACAAGTAAACACAGCCGTAACGATCATGTTCACCTCCACCTATCTTGACTTTGAACGGACCAAAATAATCCACTCTAGTATATCGCAATGGATACTATTGGATCGTCGCCTTGGTTACGCGCTCGGTCGCTTGACCCAAAACCGAGAAATTAGAGGAGACGCGGCAACACCGTTTACTGGAACAGCGAGACAAAACTAGGCCACAGAAGCTCGAAATTAATTGGACAAAACGATTACGATAGATGGACAACAGACACAGCGAATCAAATGAAACAGTCCTATATGACAATCAGGGTGTCAGAGCAAACCACGTTACGGGGGGCATTAAAATGCAACGCGAGAAAAAACAGTCCAGAAAACGGACAGGCATTCGATCGCACACCTGCAATCTGATTGGCTGAGTGGAACCATACGACCACCCACGACCATGCCATCCGAGCTGGGCGGCGGTTCGATTTGGGGTGATGCGTCCTGGATGTCTCGTTAGGAGATGTGCCTCCTAGCACTGCCCCTGCCCATATAATGACGAATAGTGTTGTGTGATCGTTCGACCACACTGCACTAGGATGTCTTTAAGCAATGGTGTGTATACGATCAATAGAAGACTAGGACTATGCGTTCTAGTAGCCTATCTTTAACATGGGCAGAAGGCAGAAGATTGTACGCAAGTATATATACTGATACCGGACGTGGTTCTACAAGTACAATAATATACACCTTAAATGAACGGTCCGGTTTACAAGAGCACATAACAGTGCAGCAGAAAAACGCGATAAATCGTCCCGGTAATTTCGGCGGTAAGAGAGGTAGGACGTTACTGTTACTCATATAAAGAGATATGGTGCACTGCAGTAGAAAACGGAATATAAGTAGTGAAGTCGCACAAAGTCCAACTGTTTACGGCCGGCTTAGAGTTCATAGAATTCAGTTAAACGTTCGCATATCAAACGGTCACATTAAATTCGGAGATAAAAGTATACTACTATAGATATACGAGTAGAGTAGATGTGAAATTGAAATTCATACAGTGAATAGATAGTTGGGAATCAATGTGAAATGACTTACGGCCAGTTTTTGCGTTACCAACACAAACAAAACCATTATAGAGGAATTATGAAAACAAAATGCTTGGCCGTTCCAGGTTTTAAAGTTTCCAGTCGCTATATTGTTTGAATATAAAAGTGACACTGCCATGGTAGGGCTTTATGAAGGCTTGAAACATTCTTTTCCCGTCAGAAATTTGAATAAAGGAGGTAATGAGCTGAGATAAATAGGTGGATATAAATCCGGACAAGTTTCGCCACATCTTTACAAGTGCATATAACGGGTCAGATATATATCAGTATAAGTCCCACATAGGCAGGAATGAGCACCAGTCGTGAACCAAGGTCACTGAGCATCTCCCGAAGTGGGTGGAGAAACACGTCACGCAAAGGCTTGACGTTACGAGCACGCACAAATACAAGGAGTCTGTATAACCCATTCACGTCATACTCTAATAACGCAACAACAGTGCGATCCAACAAATGCATTTCACGTTATGCGTTCAACATCACACAGCCGAATACTGCTCATTGCTGATGCTATCCGAAATTTCAAACCTGTCTTGTGGGCTCAGAAACAGATGTTCGTATGACTGTCGCTGCCATGGTAGTGACAGCGATTGCAAACTCTGATATTTGGCCTCCTCTGATATTTCGTTTGCTTTTTCGTATTGATATATGCATAGTCTGCTGTACTCAATAATAAAAATGTAACGAAACTTATCCGGATATAAATCGTTCAATATAAGCTTCATTAAAATCTCAGCTTTATTTCATTTGGACAAAAGTTTGACAAAATGCATACTACGGCCACGAAAATATTTATAACCAAAAACGAACAAATCCCCAATTGCGGCGTTTCTGATTCTTTGAGGTTTGTGACATAATAAGAGGATGAGCATATAAACTAAATAAGGTTGGGGCTAAGAGTGAGCTCTGTTGAACGCCAGTGACAATATCAAAACCATCAGAGCTTGATCCACACGGCTGCAACTTCGTTTTCACTCCAACATGAAACATTCCAATTAACTAAACTTACTGGCCTTGGCATCCAAACTTATCAAGCACTGTTCACAAAGCTTCACAGTTCACGGAGTCGAACGCTTTAACGAAATCCACAAGCAAGACATACAGCGGCTGGTTGGATTCATGGCATTTCAAACGCCACTTCAATTGTACTGCAACCCGTCCGTAATCTACGTTGCTCCTCAGGAATGTCGGTCTCTAAACTTTATGCACTCAGTCAGTTCAGCAGGATTCTCGTTAGCACCTTTCCAGCTCAGTGCAGTAGAATGATGTCCAATAAGTGTCGGTGCTTTGCTTGCTCCACTTATCATTAAACAAAGGCATGAACTCTCGATGGACTGCTTTCTGGTCTCAGATGGAGTGAACTAACTGGAGTAAAGCAAGTTCCAAAGCTAGGGTGTCATGTTTCAGAAGTTCCGCTGACAATCCTTTCCGCTTAGCAGCTGTCCCAAAACTCTCTACACCTCTGCCACATCGGGAGAGGCAGCGATTGAGTATTTGACATCTTGTTTGCATAAGCTATTCACAGTCACCCAATCAATGGTAGTATGCCCGGTTAGTACACTACCAGAGTCCTTGTACAGGACTTTCATGATGTTCTTTGGTTGAGGCCACGAAACGCCAGGGTCCTTGTCGGTCAGTGTTTTAGCTGACTGGACAGGCGAGCCAAGAAATCTTTAAGCGGATCATAGAACCCCTTGTGATCTCGGCGCTCAGCGAAGCCGTCAATCAAATCGTATTGCTGTTTCCACCAGTAGCAGTACTTGATTCCCTGAGGCCCTTCTCTGAGTTGATTGCAAGCACTTCTGGATGTGGCTCTTTTGACTTCATTATGTGGGTCTGTTACAGAAAGAGCAAACGTCTCATTCTTTCCTGGTATGAGATTGGAGGCAGCCACATTGTTGCAATCGAAAACATCCGGGCGTTTCTGACACTAGCTACCGTTCGACTTACTGGGTATTGCAGTGGTCTGTTATTTGAGGTGGTGCAAGTTACCGTCAGCAGTAGTCGGAACGGGAACATCATTGAGACGAACGGTAACTGCATGATTAAATGCTGTGTTAGTCGTTTAACGTAGTTTCTGTCGTACTTCGGATAGTCTATACCTTTCACTTGCCTCGATATCATTGTACGGTGTTTCAAGGGGATTCTCCGAGTTTCAACAACGAACGGGTTACACGGCCAGTGTGCGCATGGGTGGACTGACACACACACAGAACCTGGTTGAGTCTTACGGAGTTTGAGCACAGATCCGCCGTGAGCAGGGCCTAAATAAGGCTAGTGAGCATGGACACGGTTACTAAGCTGACGGGAGTGCAGGCTAACATGTACGTGTTGAGCATTGACTGCGTGAGTGTGCGCATTTTGTTGGAAGCATCCGAAACGGATTAGCCTGTCACAGTGATCGAAGCCAAAGGACTCCCGCACTTCAAACCATCACCCCAAGTGGCTTGAGCTGCATCACTTGCCGTTCCACTCACACACCACGTATCCGGTGTAAACCCGAAGGAATAAGACCAGTAGGTGTGTGAGTGAGGCCTTTGTGTCCAGCCCGGCAATGCTGGTTAGCCAATTGAATGGCCAACCTAAAATGGAAACACTTATTTCTCGGAATATAAACAGTGAGAGTTAGACTGCAATGACAAGATCTAAGCTGAGAAGAAACATGTATGAAATGTAATACATGAAACATTTCTGTATACGAATGCATGTTAGTGTATTTCAGAAAGGACAGGAATGAAGATGAAAATTCAGATTGGACTACAAAAGAACAGGCAAACCATTAATCATACAATGCATCAAAGAGGCTGAAGAAAAGAATGGATAGACGACCGCAGACACCCAATTTTCTGAAAAGAAGAGCGGGTTAGTTGCCAAACGACGATAGCCTTGGTCGATGCACTCATTAACAAAAATAAAGTGAATATGCTGACACGACCTATCTGAGCCTAACATACTCGTTGTCTCTTCACTTACGGTACACTATGGGTACACTGGTGACCTACTTATCCAAGGTGGCAACAACAGTCGCGGCCGAACACATCGAAACCCCATATAGTCATGTCACCACGATCTATGACACAGATAGTTACCTTACGTGCCGCGCATCTTCGTTCTCGGCTGCACAATAACTGCTCGTTGAACTCGCGGACGCCCGTCTGAATTGTATTTCTCCAAGCAGTCCGGTTCAACGCCAAGTCTTCCCAAAATCTACAATCAATTTTACAATGTGAAAGACTTATCTGCACAGCATCCTGATATCTCAGCTTCTGACCGCAAGGATTTCACTTACCTGATCTCAGTTGTCCATGCAGGAGTTGGGTTGGAATGTGGTCATCGCCTATCCGATGGACGAGACGCAGCCGGCGAAGCAGATTCAGCATCAGCAGGGCTTCCATCCTGTTCATCTCCGTTCGCCACAGTATCTCAGCGTTCGGAATAATTTCCGACCATCGTATACCCAAGATGAGTCTTAGAAATTGCACCTGAAGCGGCTCAGAAAGCGCACATTCCGTTGATACGATGTCCACATTTCACTGCCGTACAGTAATACAGACAGCAACACAGTGGGGTAGACGAAGAGCTTAGCGCACGACGCAGGCTGTGGTTCTTTTAAACATGTCTTTCAAGACGTTCGAAAGCATTACCAGCCTTAGCCACACGAGCTCTCAACTCGAGGTCCACGGACAAATCGGTGGACAAATTGCTACCCAAGCAGCTGCTGACAACACCCCCACTAACACGGATATGGGGTGAAGGTGCAGAGATAAAACCTCTGCCCGGAAGAGACCGAAAGAAAGAAAATGTCTCATCTGTGTTGATATCCAGTCCAATCTTGGATGCCGCGGTCGCGAAAGCCGTGGCCAGTTGCTGTAGTTCGTCCTCGCTATGTGCGAACAGCGCGCTGTCATATGTGAACAGAAGCTTGCGCATCACTGAGGTATGTAAACGGGTTGGAGCACCGAAAAGTCGAATATTCAGTGGGTACCCATCCGTCCGGCACTCAAAATCAACACCGTCCTCCCCAGAGACTTGGAAAACAATTATTATCATGGCAGTCAAACATAGGTTAAATAGGGATGGAGCCAGGACACAACATTGCTTCACGCCAATGTAAATGTCGAAGCCATCGGAAGTAGATCCACACGACAGCATCTTCGCCATCATGCCCACATACAACATTCTAATCAAATTGACGAACATTCCTGGACAGCCAAACTTACTAAACGCCGTCCACAACGCCTCACGGCTCACAGAATCAAAGGACCTGGTGAAATCTATGAAGAGGGTATACAGGGGCTGGTTGCGTTCCCGGCACTTCTCATGAATTTGTCGAGTGGCGAACACCAGGTCGATCGTACTCCGATTCGCCCGGAATCCGCATTGCTTCTCAGGAACATTGGCCTCCAATACATCCGTATTCAGCCGGTTCAGAATGATTCTTGCAAACACCCTGCCTACCCAGCTCAGCAGACTGATACCCCGATAGCTGCCGAGGCATTGCTTGCTACCCTTAACTTTAAATAAACGCACTATCACAGCACCCTTGAAATCTTGTGACATCACCTCGTGCTCCCAGATGGAGTGAACCAGCTGGAGCAGTGCGCGTTCCAGCGCCGTTCCTCGCCTGCAGCTTGCTGGTTGCGCAGTTGTCCGATCACTCTTTGTAACTCTAGGAAATTCGTGACGAGATCAAGTGATGGCTTGATGGCCTGTAGCTGCAGGCTGTTCACGGCCAACCAATCAATTGTAGCAGGACGATTTCGTAGGCTACCAAGTTGTTTGCGCCAGACCTACATGATGTCCTCTGACTAGGTGCTCGAGCAGCCGGTGTCCACGTCTACCAGTGCTTTAGTAGACTGGATAGATGGGCCGTATATCGTCTTGAGCGAATCGTAGAATTCCTTATGCTATCGACGATCTGCGAAACCCTGCATCCGCTCGCCCTGTTTCACCCACCAGTTGTCCTTGATTCCGCGAGCACGCTCGACCAGTTGACGGCGGATACTCAGGATAGTCGCCTTCTTCGCTTTATTGCCCGGGTCCATTGTGGAGGTAGCAAACGCGTACCAATTCGGCGATAACCGCGTGGTTACCGTCCAACCAGTCCGGACGTTTCTGGCATTTGACACCAATCGTCTCGGTAGCTGCCTTCATGATCCGTTCCTAGGTGTACTACCACATACCCTCAGGGGTAGTGGATACAGAAACGTCGTGCAGACGAGCGGCAACTGCACATTGAAAAGCAGTCTTCTTCTCACAGTTTTCCAGTCGTTTGATATCCAACTTCTGTCGTTGTCCGGAAGATATACAATAAACAGATTTGCGTACATGCATAAATAATTTAGTCCTGACCTGCCTATCATCAGCGTGATACATATTTGGACCCTAAACACTAACAAATGTAGCACACTTATCTTGACCGGGTCGCAGACGCATAGACAGCATTCGAGAGCTGACGCCGTGCGGTTCGCATATGTTTGAATGTAGACGTAGTTCTTTTTTAGTGGTTAGGTCCCCTCCCATCCCTCGTTTTTCTTCTCTCTTCCTAAACAGGGTTTGTTTCTTCTTCTTCATGGTTGTGTGACAGTTAAGCATCAGTGTGAACCACTGATGTATTGCTGTCTATGATGATGATGATGGTTCGCATATCATCAAAGCGTTGATGCGATCACCGACTGCGAAACAGACACCATGCCCCCCGAGCACCGTCTGTCGGGTAGTCTATTCAGTAGAAGGTGTATCCAGTACATGTTTCCCGTAACTTACCTTGATCCGCAAGCCTTGTCTCGCTCAAGGCTGCTACGTTGATCCCATAGCGACGCAGTTCCATCGCGATCAGTGCAATGCGTCGTTCCGGTCGTCCGCTGGAGCTGCATCGATCCAGCAGTGTGTGCACAATCTGTGCGCCAACACAGAGCGTCTTACGTCCCCGGGCCTGTTTAAGGTTTCTCTTCGGGTTACTGAAACTTGAGTCAGCATTATCTGTTCGGGGATTAATATTGGGGGGACAGTATGAAGGTGGGTGATTGGCAGTGGCATATTTTCTTCAATCCACCCTGTCATGTGCAGCAGATAGGGCGACTCGGTTTATCCTGCGCGACGGCCGATTCAGTATGCTCTTTGGTTTCTGTTGTATTGTCATGGATTTTATGGGCTTAGGTTACTACCAGGACACCCAGACCTAGACATGAGAGCGATTGGGGCCCTCAACCATCTGCTTAAGTGTTGGACGGCTGTCATGACAGTTGAGGGTATGGCTGAAACACCCAGGATATTGGATTGATCGTTATCTCCAAGTTTGTGTGATAGATGGATAGGTGATAAACCATTGCAAGCTCACTGTGGCTTTGGGTGCCCTGGGAAGTACTCAGCTAAGACAAACCACCTCACGTAAGTAGCCTTTGCGTCCGATAGCAGTACAGTACTGGCCTCAAATATCTGCTTTTGTGGTACGGTCAATCGAGTCAATGATAGACACGGGGATTAGCTAACTAACTGTGAAATTTTGTCAACCGGTAGGTTATAATAAATCCCTCAGGCAATTCACAGTAGAAAACGACTGCTGGATGTGTATCATCTATCCACTTCGTTTCACCAATATTTACTGAGGTCTATGCTGAGGAGTCTAACCAGCTGCCAGTTCCGATTAGTTTAAACCTTTTACCGTTCTTCATTCTATTGATGTGTGTACGCAACAATTTTTGTAAACCTAGCTACGCGCCTCATTTATGTAGATAACATTGAACTTTGTTCCAGGAACGCATAACTCTGATGTCTCTGCTACACAAACGTTTGTAGTTAATCCCATTACATAGTCGATTGGCTCGACCGGAAATAAAATGTCCATCCGTGCAGACAGAAAACATGTTGCGATACGTTAACATTTCGTTTATTCTCATGAGTCGCAAACGCAAAACATATGAATTATATACAACAGACAAATGGAGATGAACAAGGTGTTGACACGCATAGTCATACCACGTATTATGTCATCACCATCACGGCAATCCTATAAGTTTCGTCAACCACATTTGTGCACCTAATGCTGGCTGGTGAGGTCCAATCAACATAGTTTCGCCAATGGCCAGTAGCTTTGGGTTCTGATAGCGTAACGGTATTCCGAATGACCTAAGTCGGTCAACCTGGTGATCTGTTACCAGGATGCTTCTGGCAGTCGATGATGCGGTGCATCGAGCAGCCGATTCTCCGGTTTAAGATTGTTGCGTCATGAGTTGTTTAAACGAGTTTGGGATGTGTTCTGTCACTCGCTAAGACAGCTGTCGGTCCGTTCTGTCTATCTCAACGTCACCACAATCGCAAGTAAACTGATAGACAAAGTGAGAGACAAAATATTCAGACAAACTGCATTGGCGATTGTCTGGAACTGGTCCTTTGGTGGTTTGAACTAATCCTAATTGAGCAACCGCATACGTACGGAAAAGTGTAGATTTCAATGTGCGTCTGATGTCGTTTGCCAAATGATCCACTCCGAATTGCACAGATACGAATATATCTTTCTTTCGAGCTGTTTGAACTGGTACATTACATTAACATTTGTCATTGTTAGCTGCTGGGTGCCGACTACCCACGTGATCGAGGATGAGTGCCACTTATTCATCAATCAATCATTCCTCACTTGCTCCTACACATAACCTTCGCTCGTCTATTCCACTATCCACCAACTGTGGACTAATTCGGTATTGGTACACGAGGAGGTGAATCGGCCCATTTCGGAGCAAGTTCACACTGACTACCTTTTGGTTCAATCATGTATACAGTTTGAACATCCAGTGACCCTCAGTCCTTTCACCAAGAGAGTTCGAGATGAGAGTTTGATTGGCCGTACTCAGCTGCATTTCAGTATTAGGATTTATCAGGAGAAGTAATTAACTATATATCAACCAGTATATTATAATGAACCAGCCAAACAAAGCATGATAGAAACCGACTACTGGATATACACCATCTATGCGTTTCATTTCACTGAAATTCTCCTAGATGCATTCGCTGAAAACTAAGACTTCCCATCAGTTGTATTAAATTTAGGCCTTCCTTACTTTGTTCTCCTCATTGCTGTGTAAATGGACAAATTAAAAATACGATATTTCCCTAACGACAGTTTTTTCATCAAACGATGAATGATAGGAAGCTGCATTTATGAACGACACAGATTTGCAAATTGCCAAAAGATTGACTGAAGTCTAGCAATTTTTCCAC
The DNA here is from genome assembly GCA_014338405.1 of Paragonimus skrjabini miyazakii. Classification (NCBI taxonomy): domain Eukaryota; kingdom Metazoa; phylum Platyhelminthes; class Trematoda; order Plagiorchiida; family Troglotrematidae; genus Paragonimus; species Paragonimus skrjabini miyazakii. The sequence continues at coordinate 19,502 of JTDE01002009.1, forward strand.
GCAAACCTAAACGATTCTCATTAAGTTTTGGTATACTACTGTGGTGAGGATGGGCGGTCATAATATACTACTCACACGACTGCTATTCAGTACTAGGACATGGAAGTAGCTGCAGGAAAAATACAGGAAGAATCATCAGAGTGCAGCATCGCCCAAAATGGTCTTTGCCACATAAAGGAACTGAGCATTGACGTCTGTGGCAACCGAGACGGTCTGGCTCAAGTACCGTATGCAAATGAGTGTTTTTGTTTGTGGTCCTGTTCAAGCACTTAACCCATGTGTTGCTTTCTCGTACAAATAACCCTTGTGACATCCGTGTTCTTGGCCATTCGTGAGCTCTTATTTGATATCTTATAGCTATGATACGAAAACAATAAGCGTCGGTTGTCATGTCTCAGTTTTGTGGCCCTGTTATAAGAATTGTTCATCTACTTCCTGTCAACGTGTCTAATCTGACCATTTTCTCCATATGCGAGTGCTATGATTAAGGCAATTTGCTACCTTATGGAGATCGAACTGGACAGCTTGTTCAAAAATATTGTCCAGATTGGAGTGGGTTGTTCTTTGGTAACCTGCACTGTCATGAAAATTGTAGTGTTTAAAGTCAACTGGACAAAATAGCATGCTGAAACAAGATCATACTGGCGGATCGTGGCTTGGAAAACAATGTGTCGTTTTATGAGAAATAGCTACCAGTGCTGTAACATTTGTTGCGCTGTGCAGATGAACCAAACAGAGCATATAGAGATTGATGAATACCATTATCTAGAACTGTCTACATCTTTTTGGTGTATGCTTGCCGGTGCCGTTTACAGTGTTATACGTGACTGTTTGTACAGTCAATGCAACAACTACTTGGTCTGCATTGTAAACGGATTTCCTCGGATAGTATATCTAGTTAACGCTTATCTGTGAATAAAGTTTTGAAGTGTCATGCACTAAACTATCTGTTTCATAGCATTCCACTATACAAACCAAGACCCCACCTTCGTTAGACAATAAATCAAAAGATACTTAAATTGTGTACTTCAATCAGAGCACATTGAATCTACCATGAATTGTTGACATACATCCTCAAATGGTAGTAGATTCTGGAGCCTCTTTCAGATGGATAATAAAATAACTCCGAACTATTGCTCTTGTTTTTCAATTGACCAACTATTTAAAATTCAGTTTTCTGCAGTACAAATGATCCCGTCTATGTGATCGGCTGTATGCACATTGATTTATATCTCATAACTTGAGCATCCTACACAATTAGTAGTGTGAAATACAGACCTAAGAGCTTAGGTGTTTCTTGTCTGGCCACTCTCTCTCTCGGTCTATGTGACACGGTTGAACTTGCTGCGTTCAAAGTCCTAGTCAGCATTCTCTTCCGGATCAAAACAGCTCACATACCTAACCATCATATAGTAGAAAAAAACGGGACACCGATTCGCACTAAGACACATGTGCGCGTCCGAACTCACTAAATTACGCTCATGCGCGTTAGCTGAAAAACTTGATGATTAGTTAATTAGACAATACCGGTGGGTTTTGTAGACACTAAAGGTGCAGATGCAACCGACCTTCATGTCATGGAATCGACAGTACCAGTAGCATGCAAAAGTTTAAAACTATTTGAGTGATTCGTTCACCTATTGTTGCTATGTGTAAAAATGGCTGGTTTTACGTTAGTGACTGATAGGAGCAATTTAAAACATTAGTATCCCGCGATATATATGTTCTCTCTGTCTTGACAAAATAGATGAAGATTAATTGGAGCTTTAAACATGTGATGCACACACGCACAGCTGATTTAGTTAGCAGACGTGTGAAACAATTTCTGACGCAGCGTTTTAGGCGACGAACACTTAAGCTAGGGCAACAGATGCGAGGACGTGAGCTAAATCATAGCTTTGAATCTCCATACCGCATGGACGTAATCTTGTCCCTTCAACATTCCGAACACACCGCGTACATCTGGTTTATTGTTAACTGTGCATTATCATTCCGGATACTATATTATGTTGCGTGTCACTCATAGCTGTCTATTTTCTACCACTTATACTAATAAGCATTTGTTCAGTTGCATATATCAACACTCAGTCGTGTACCCCCCTTTTACAATAGGTGATAATTGGTAGACCTTAGTTACTCATACATACATATAGTCCCACAACCCTTACTTTACTGTGTGGGTCATGAACTTTGTTAACAAATGAATAAGTGATTTCTAACTTGAGATTATTTGTGGAGCAATCTAAGTCTGTAGCTGCTCGAATGTCCAGATTTCGCTGAGGCAAACATCGAATCAACTTCGTCTACCCATGAGTGCGAGACATTCGGTCTAGTAGATTTATGCCTGCCTAATATTTGGTTGATATTCGAGATTTTTTGCTAGTTTGTCATATGCACTTCCTCCGAGATGACTGACGGTGACTTTGGGTAGTGACTATCTGATCACCAATATTACTGACTGCTATTAGGAACCGTAGAAACCAGATGCACCATATTGTTTTACTCACAGCCAGTCCTATCTAATTTTACAAAGTGCACGTGGAAATCAGCAATGAGAAGTAGTCATAAGACAGACATTGCAATGCAAACCTGAACAGATGGTGTACAAACTGGGAGCACTCATTGTAACAACATTCTTATCGTTTTGGCTATCATAAAGTTCCGTCGAACGTTGAGTAATATGTATTCCACATCAGATTCTTGAGTTCGAAACAAGACTGAAATTATGTTTCTAAGGTACTTATAAAGCAGTCATTAATTATATTAATCTCTTGAAGAATGTAGTAGACAGGGTGGTCTCCTGCACTCAGCGCAAACAGAACAGACGTGCATGCGAATGAAACAAATGGTCATGATCAATTAGCGTTGGCCAACCGGCTTGAAAGTTACATTAAAAGGCAACAAAATCAGCTCTCGATTCTCTGCTTTCTCACCTATATGAATTTTCCTCTCGGCCTTCATAGTCTACTTTATATTTGGTGAGTGTCATTCATTCTGTGATTAACTGTTTTCCACACGAGCCTACCACGTTTGTCATACTTCTGCCTAGCTGGCTGAACAAAAATGAAAAATCAGTATGAAGTTTTTCTTAAACTTCGTACAACGATTCGTCAGTTGACCAGAACATTGTAATACCGAAACACCGTTCAATTCTTTACGAACAGTATTGATTTTGCAGTCTTGTAACTATTTCGAATTAGTTGCAGTTTGATCCCGAAAGTTCAACTCACTATAGTTGACCAGATAAGAACCAGTGGATAGATAGTGCTATCAACGTCTAATAACGTAACAATATCGTCGCCATCACTGAGACGCCCATCTTTGCCTCTTTGTAAACGTGGTCTTCACCCTAATTCCTTATTAAGAAATCATAACGCCCGTCACACTTTCATGAGGCAACAGTGTTTAACACTACGCTATTGACCTCACATTAGGCACGACCGAATTATCATATGTGAACGCTCAACCAGTTTCGCTTGTGAATAATCATCAGGTTTCCGAAACGACTGGATAGGCGATAACTGCGATCATATTGGGTGGTGTCCAATGTACACTAGCGCGTTGTTTTCGTGTGGTTAGTACCAAATCTGGGCACCCAGACTGATCACACATTGTTAACTAGAGTTCAGGCAATATTATACAATACGTCACTGAGTGTGCGCTCAGTCATACGTTACAGAATCCCAGATAAGATAGATCCACAATATGAATGTGTATTAATGTACACACTGTCGCCAATAACGTACTCAGCGAAGTTTACGCATAACAACGCAATCGCCCTCGCTGCCTGATATTCGCAGATTAGGCATGACCGAATTATCATACGTGAACGCCCAGCCACATTGGCTTGCGAGTAGTAATCAGATTGCTCGGTTGCCTCAACAGGAGACACAGTAACTGTCCTGTTAACTCCAATCGACGATCCAACAATTAGAACTTTACTCCAAGTTGAACTCACAAAAATCATTAACTTGTTCAGCGATATTTTGATTTCTGGTTAGCAATATGCGCCGGAATTTCAGTAACCGGAGTTCTAATTTCAGCGGTAGCAAGAATAGTGATGAGCTCTAAAAAGAATGAACCTAAGATCTGCACCTTTTCCACTTCAAGATGTATCCATATCACTTGTGTGTGTCTCGATATCAATCTATGACGTCCCAAAGGCGACCGGCTAATGTGTATACAGGCAGGCTGAGAATCACGGGAATTGACTGGCTCTTACAGAGTGACAGAACATGGTCCCGCCAGTTACACAGAGTAAGTCAAGCTAGCTTGCCGAGATTCAGTTACTTAGGGCATCTTAAACTGACGTCCATACATGCGACAGTGATATCAATATATTTTAATCCGGAAAAGGTGTAGTGCTTCTTCTTGAAAGGGATTGATCAGGAAGTCTATGGGAATGATTCAACTGCAATCAGTCGAGAATAATGTTAAATATATATAATAAATCCAAATCCCCTAGTATTCTCCAGAACTCGCAACCAAGTCGATCGCAAAGCTTTGGCTGCTGACTGTCACTTCTACCGAACAGCGTGAGATTATTATTGGTCGACGACTAGATGAATGAGTGGTAATCAACAAAAGCCAACTAACTGATCGACATCGTTAAATGAGTAATAAAAAGAAAAATGTTTAATTCATTCAAAGTGGATGAATGCTCACCCAGCGTACATGGAAAGTGCAATGACAGCCACGTTCATTACACATAACGTCCGAGCCAGTATACCGATGTCAATTGCACTTGTAGTGACCAACTATCGTGTGGTCTTTCTAAGGATCCCGGCTGCAACTGTGCTGCTCTGCCTGTGTGTTTTGCATGAAGATTTCTATGTATGCTTGCTGCAAGAGACCTGATATAAATTCACTATCAATTTTTGCAGTCGTGCAACTAATTACACCCATCGAACAGCTGCTCTTGCTTGACGTTTTGTCTACTACTGTATTCCTCAACGTTGTTCCTCTTACACATTTTCTAGTGTCGTTCAACGTACTCGAGGGTTCTACGACTGTTAGCATGGCGCGTTTTAAAGTGTCACTGGATGGATGCAAGTTAACCTCGAGTTTATTCCAATCTTCTCCTAGTTGAGCTGAGCTAAGTACTCGCTAAATTTCCAAACATCGCCGGGAGCATACGGTTTGTTTCCAAACCAAACCACGTTATTCTGGCTAAATTCCTGTTGGGACTACAGCTCGATTACAAGAGTCGAGCGCAAATCCACTTGCCCACTACAGACTGGCAACACACTGGATGCAAAGTTTAACTAGCATGGGGACTTGATACTAGAGTCTCATATGGTGAAAGAGAGAAAGAGAAAGGCAAGGGTGATTGAATCATGTAGGACTGTGTAGGATGCGGTTTTACGTGAAAAGAAATCATTTTTTGCAGAAAACTTCGGGTTAATTTCTTGTCCTCTTGATTGGAGATTCAGGATACAGACGAAAGATGGTTATTTTAGGTGTACTACTTCCATAAACGCGTTTCAAACTGCTATGATTCTTAAATGCAATACGCCAGACACCTGACAAAACTGAGTGCTCTTGGTCAGCCTCATCACTGGTTTAAACACGGCGAAACTAAGAAATAGTGCGACTCTGTGCCAGTGCAGACCTTAATATATTTACAACTTAACGTTGCTGGCAGTTAAAATGAAATTCAAGAATGTTACTGCATTACATCCCATTTGTGGCATAATAAGTAAAATGGTGATGAACTGCCTCTGAATCACGTGAGCTATAATTGGGCTTGATTTTAGCCCTGTTGGTGCTAAAGTGTACCGCGATCTTGTCTTTCAAAAGGCAGAACCATCTGAAGATATACCAAAACATTCACAGGAATACGACGGTATATCACATCAGTGAGCTGACGTACATTTCAGCGCACTGACATCACAGGTTTCTTAGCTATGTTTATTTCTCCCAACGTTTCCAACCCCGACTCACACGACTACGTGTTAAAAGCGCTTTCTACCAGTACCTATAGTTTACGAATATACAGTACTGTTTTCGAATCGTAAGTTCGAAACGCTTCTTTGCTGTTTTGCTCGCATAACCACGCATGCAAAATGGTGTATCATCAACTGCAACACAACTTTTAGTTCCAAGCGTATGTGCATTTTGAGCCTTTTCAAACGGTGTCATTATTTTGCTGGTCGGACTTAAGGACCTTTCTTATCGAACAGTTAGCCCAAACGGCAGATTCAACATACGAAATCCCATAGTCCACTTTCGAACCCAAACCACATGAATTTCGCTCTGAACAGACGCGACCCATCGATCCGCCCACCGATCAGCATCACACTGAACGATCAAAGCACACCTGACAGACTGACCGTGACAACCCCACAGCGGAATCAACCTTGAAAACGCGTCAACAACTGCATCAGCAACGGTCAAGTGTCGACAGTCACACCGGACCGGTAACTAATTTGGTCATCGAACTTGTTGAACTACCCGGCATGACACTTTTCGCACAGCTGTCTACGACCTGGTTTTTAGTCACGTGTCTTCATTTCGATAAGCCTGACGATGACGACATAAGTTCAAACGAAATTGTTGGCCAAACGCCTACACTTCTGACACTATCACTGATGGCTTGTAAAACTAATCCATTATCTCAGATCTAAGCGATTTAATGGGCTTGCGCAACACCTATAGATGATTCACCGTTATACGGACATTGTAACCCTTTCGTCGAAAATAAACCGTTTCACATCCGCTCCCAAACCTCCACTTAACTTTGGGCGTACTCTGCGGGTAGATATTGTATGAAACAGTTTTGCCCTCGAATACATTTAGGGAACACAGTGATCGTCATGGAAAGTATAATTTCGTTCGCTCTTTTCAGTTACAAACGCGAAATGTATAAACATTTGGAAGTGTGAGAGCCAACGGGCAAAATGTTCAGAGTGATCGATCATCATCCAGTCTTGTGATCGGAAATAATGATTATAAATAGAGGTGTAGATGTAAGGTGGATACAAAGGTGGATTACAAATTAATAAATACTACTGACGAGCTCTGATGAGAGCGAAACTCAAATCTAGTGCTTCTTTTCGAAAGTGACCGATTGGAAAGTCCATGGGAATGCGCAACCTGTGATCAATTGTGGGTGATGTTCATTCTATGTGAATGGGAAATAGTTCGTAAAACTAGAGAAAGAACCCTTGCAAGACTCAATCTAACGCTTTCCAGCAAACACGTTATCCAATTTCTCACCAAACTCAGTTCGGTTTGTACACAATTTTTCAAACGTTCACTTGAATTAAACACAAGATGAGGCGCTATTGGTAGGTTTAAAATTTTACCTTCTTCCATTCTAGGTCAACTCGATTGGGAAAGAAACTCAGTTTGAACACTTATTTGATCAATTAAAACAGAACCGGTGTCAACAGGAGTTTTTACATGGTTTAAAGCAAGAATGATGGGTCTAGTTTACTAGTATCAAAAAGAGTTTCTATCGGACAAAACTGTCTACTGACGAATGATGATATACCTGTATTAAAAGAATTATGAAATGATCCAAATATAGTCGTTCTGTCTCAAGATAATGGCTCAGGTGTGATCATTCTCAGTCGATCAGATTAAGTTTCTAAGACAGACTCTATCCTCACAGATCGTACAAAGCTTTGGCTGTATCCGAACCAAAATGATATAGTCCAGTCTATCGAAAGAAATATTACCAACTGGTTACAAGACTTAAGAAACAGTGATCTAATTGATTCGAAGACTTACTATTAATTTGTTCCAAGAGGGACGCAAGCATTGTGTTTGTACTGTTTCCCGAAGATACACAAACCTAACATTTCATTGACATCTATATTACCAATCATAAATTCTTTTTATCATGATCCGGCAAAATGGCTGGTAACAGTTCTTGAGCTGGCCAAAGTCCATTTGTGCACGCATACTCTTAAGGATACATTTGAATTTGTAGAAAGTCTACGCGATTGGAATGTTGCTGCCAAATGATGGTGTCGTTTGATATTCAATCTTTGTTCATGAACGCATCTTTGACCAAGGTGATTAACATCATTCATGACTGTGTGATAGAGAACCACTTAAAGTCAACTCTGTCGTCTCTTCACTCATGCGAGCTTCTTATCCTATGCACTAGTAACGTACATTTCTAATTCAATGGACAATTTTATCGTCAAATAGACGGTGTGGACGGTGTGTGGACCTATACTAACCGATATTTTTATGACTTCTGTTAAGTGACAAGGCAAACTATCGTCAGTTCAGTATATTTGTACGAAAGATACGTCGAGATATTTGCAATACGTGAACTGTGTGATTAGGTAGAAACCACGTGCACCCTAAAATCAAATTTACCATCGAGATAGTGGAGGAGAATCGGACATCCTTTGTGAGTGTCAGACTGACTATAGTCGAAAATGGATCTCTCTCCAAAAGCATTTTCCGAAAGAAGACATGGACTGGCCGGAAACTGCGCCTTAAAAGCTTTCCATCAATCGCATGCAAACGCGGGCTCCTGCGAACACTATGCCATCGATTTCGTAGAATCTGTTTGGATGAGCACATTTCTGGTGTGTTGGATTCTATTCAACAAATTCTTATCCAAAATAGATATCCAATCTGTTTTTTTCTTACAACCGCTCAACTCTTAATCAGCCTCTAAAACAAAACCGTGAAAAGCTGCATTCATATTCCCACCGTACAAATGAGACTGCAACACTTCATGGGACAAAGATTGAAAACAGCACTGAATCACACTTATAAGTCAGCCAACCTCATTGTGTTGCACCGAAAAACTCCTATCCCATCAACCCCAAGGAAGGACCCGGTTCATTCACTTACCAAATCAAGCATTATTTATGAACCAACTTGTATCTATGGTTTGCAGTACATTGGTGGTACAATGAGGGCACTCCACACTCGGTTCCCGCGGCACCATCTCAAATGGCTTCTGACTACAAAAATTGAAACTGTAAAGAGTGAAATAGCAAAGCATTTACAAGAATCTGGCCATCGAATAGACCCCATTGAAGCAGTCTGTCCTTTCTGTCAGACGATGAACAAACACGCTTCAGTTTTCCCAAAGCGTTTGCTATTCCTCGTATGAAACCATCGTTATGTGTTCAAAAACAAACGGTTGTGAACCTATTGCTACCCTGTTAATACATTACATAGACTGAGTGTTCTTGCTTCGTCTCGATCCTATCCATCGGCAGCGATGCTATGGCTTGTTGAAATGGTGGCACACACGACCTTCAGCACTGGTAGCAATCCCTCAGAACGTTCCTTATGGCTGTGTTCGCAGACAGACTCTAAAACTTCTCACTTAAAAGAGAAAGAACATGATTCAGATCTCAGTGACCGCTAGATTTGTGGAAATGTTGTATGATTAAAATGGTCATAAAGTGTTTCGCTGATGGTATTGAAGGACGCTTAGTCACAAAGGGCAGGTTAGCATTTTGCAGTCCTCTACCAACACGCAGTAAACCGTTCAACATGAATGGGTTTAATTTTCGTAGAGAATTATAAATACCTAATAAACTTCTCTTTTGGTTTTTATTGTATTTGACAGGATTCTATTGGGTAATGAAACCTTCCTTACACGGTAAATACTCCTTTGGAAAAGAATGTTGTTGTACCAGCCGGATAATTTCAGTTGAGGCATTCTGAAATTCGCTGATAGAAATATAACCTGTCTTCGGTATATTATTTTTGGTCTGGGGTTATTTCTTGTACCTTTAAAGCCATGCAGAAAGGCGCTGCAGTTTGATCCAGATACGAAGGTGTTCAATTCGTGGAGTCAGTTGGTGATGGTTGTACTACAGTTAATAATGGAGAATTCAGTCATCACATTTGTCGCTTTCACAACGCTAGGCCAGTTGGCTTTATCTTCGTAGAAGAAAGTAGGACCATTTAACTATCGAGTAATCTTCTGATATTTGTCTGCAGATATGCCGCGCGATACATTATCTACCAGGTCGCGTTTCGTATCGATGTAACGCCATTGTTCCAGAGGGAATATGGCGTGAATGGTCATTAGTTTGTTTGCAAAAACGTTGGGAATCTTTTCTTAACGTTGTGATTACAGTGCAGTACAACCGTGGAATCATTCTAAAAGGTGGTGGATGAGATCGGCATGTTTAATTCGGATTGCACTTAGTTGGATAATTTCACTGCCAGGAATTCCGCGGTTAACTTCAGTCGTGGTACACTAGCCATACGAAGGGGGCAAAACATGCGTTAGCTATGATAATATAACAAGTTCTGACGTGTTAGGAATTTGTCACCGGTAAATAGGCTACTGCTCCGTGACCGGCTTCTGAAGCATTACTGAAAACGTGCAAATGAATGCCTGCCTGTACGTTAATTTCGTCTGGTCCGATGCGTCTCAGTATGGATATTCGTTCAAGACGTGATAATGTACCCTGCTATCGTGTCCATAATTGTGGTACTTCGTCACCTACGATATCATCCCATCTCAACCTATGTTTGCGCAGGCGTTGTAGGAGATGGCGTTCAGTTAGTGTTATAGGGACTATATGGTTGAATAGACCAAACTTACAGAGAACAAACGATAACAAGTTTCTTCTAGTAACTATCTTATGCATTGAATTGGCCTGAAATTTATAGATGTCCGTTCCAATATCCCACAACAAACTGAGTGTCTTCTGGATTTCGGAAGCATAAAAGTCGGGTTGCATCGTTACGGTTCCACAATCGGTTCCTTGCAGCGCTGACAAAGGCAGTCGATAATTACTCATCCACTTCGCCAGTATGGACCCTCTTCTACTCAACATGTCTTTCCGCAGTTCGGCGAATTTACGCGCTTACGTCACATCCGATACGCTGAATAAACAGTCGCCAACATAGAAACATCATTCTGCTTGCCTCACGACGTCAAAATCGAAGTAATCGCGGTTTTCTGTTATTGTCTGTTTCAGTGCAAAGTTGACACAGCCTGGGGAAGATGAGGTACCAAACAGGGGAGCACATATGAGGAAGTCCTGAGGGTAGTCGCCCAAGTTACCTTCTAGCCATCACAAAAGTCGCAATTAGTTACGATCCTTTTCTGGGACTCGCACACAATGGAACATGGCCTCAATGTCGGCTATCATCGCTACCTTTTCTATCCTAAACCTGTTCAGGACACCAACCAGGGAATTCATCAGGCCGGGACCAGAGTTGATCGTTCAGGGAACGTGATGCTTATTGCACGGTGCAGTCAAAAACGGTGCGTAGCTTTTGAAGCATTGCCGGGTAAAAACGGGATAGTGCGGTAGATACCATTTATTTAAGGTGTTGTCAGCAGCTGGAGCAACCTCAGCATAATATTTTTTTTAAATATAATCACAAACGACGGTGGACTAGTTTTCCAATAGTCCCGGATCTCTCTGAAGTCGAGTACAGAGTGTTTGAAAACGCTGAAGCACATCAGATCGATTATCAGGTAAAAGTGGTGGGTCTGTATGCCAAGAAAGACCGATTTCATAGTGGCTATCTTTCAGTATTATGGAGTGTTCTTACTTTGTAAGCGCCTTACGGGCCTCGGTGAACATATCTCATCCTTTACCGGAGGTCGAATCTACGAATTCCATCTTGTATAATCTCTCGATATCACTGTGTACATCTTGCAACTAAAGGATGCAAACATCAAATGCACAATTGTTTCGATGACTTATCGGTCCCATGAACGTCCACTCTAATATCGTTCACACTGCATAGGGTTCATTCCATTTACCGGTATTCTGTTTTACAGCCCAACGAGCTCCGGGTACGTCTGACCGGATGAATATACCAATTTCGGAAGTTGAATACTTCGAAAACTGAACATCTCTAAGGTGAACTCAGGACTGCAATGTGTCCTTAGTAAGAACAACTCGACTTACATCCGGGGGTCTTTTAACTGACCAAGCCCGTCTCAAATGAAAGACCACCTTCGAATTGACGGACTCCATGTCAGGCACCACTTCAGTTGAAATGAAGCTACTACACTAATTGACAGTATTCATTGTGAGTCGTTTTGGCTGTCCAGTTAAGCCCGGTCCTTTTATCAGTGACTCCCGAATAAGGGTGGCATCGGATCCACAGTCCGCTGGGTCGAAGCACAACTGGTACGATTGCCAACACTACTTGATGACGGCTAACAACCGTTTCTGCTGAGACGATCGAGAGTGACACTGCTAAATGATGGTTAGCTAGGTTGGGTTAAGTGGGGAGTCGGGATGCAGTAAGCGATGATGCCGTCCACCACGTCCTCCAACTGTGCAGCCACGTAGCCATCTGCAGTTGGCAGCTACAGGATTGGCTTTCAGGCACACGTAACATAACTTACGTTCTCGTGTTGTATTTAGTCTACCACTTACAGACCTCGTCAAAAACTCGGCACATCTATCGGGGTATTGAGAACCACCGCAAATGGAAAAACGGATGGGGAAAATCGACTGGTTAGTGACGAGCCGACTTCCATTTTTCGTCAAGTTTATAGCCCCTTTTGACTTATCCTGTTATACCTCGCATTCCAATCTTTCCCACGAGTCTCAGACTTCATGTCGGACGCTATTTCACCATATATTGTTCACGCTGTATCTGCGCGTTCCTCAACAAACATCACTAAGGCAGAAAATAAATAGTTGCAACTAATTCAGTCCATTTAAACACAAGGAGGAGAAGGAAGCTTTTTTACAACTGTATTGACGGTCCACCTGGCATTTAGACCGGAGTCGTATTTCAGCTGTGTGAGTGTGGCGTCATAAACGCGCATTCGCCGAGCCAAGTAAATCAGGCTGGTCGAATCCCCAGGAGACAGACGTGATCCTTTCAAAAGTTCATCTATGAAGGACGTGGCGACCATGTAGTTTTGACCAAAATGTTTGTGATGGATACCCCTAACCGTAACATTCGTCTGTATTCAACACAGTGCAGTGTTGAATGACGGTTTTGGCCAGACCGTCGCGGAACTGAATCAAATAAGGTAATCGTGTTTGACTGTCAATCATCTTTAGATCGTGATCTGAAATTCCTTTATGAATGACCAATATGATTTCAGATTTCCGTCAAATCGTTGCATTTCTCGCTTAGGTAAATCCAAATGCTGCTCCGCAGCACGGGCCACTACTTCTGCTTCGGAAGTACGTGTAAGTGTAATATGCAAGCCGGCCGTCTCTACTCTGGTTGTCTGTTACGCCTGCGGACCAAATCTGGGACAATGTGGAGACACCTGGAGACAGCGTTCTTCCGAAATAGAGGTTCCAACAACGGTCCTGTGAAAGGAAACAACAAGAAACAAGCATGAGCCAAAGGTCCAGTAAGCCATGCACACGACTTACGCAAACGAAAACTAAAACGGCGTCAACAACACAGCAGCACGCCCCGTGACACAATTCGAATTCAACTAGTGCGCGCCTGCTGGTTTCGACTGCACGTTACATAAGTAGTGTTGTGTTAACTTGTTGAACGTCGCTAGAAATCCGTCCCGTTTTTTCGTCCTTTTGGACTTGCACACACTGTGACGTGGACTACATCATTCTCTTTAGCTCCATAGGTTTCTCCAGCTCCTGAATGCGAAGCTTCAGGAGGTTTTTTTTCCGCCGGTGGAGTTGAGGACTCAGTGCCATATCTTGAATGTCCTGATAAATCAGGGGCATTAGCATATGCTACGTTGGGACTTTCCATCTTGAATAATTTTGTAGGCGACTGCTAGGCTTACAAACCTATACGACAAATGTTCCAGAGCAAGTGAACAGTGTTGAATGCTTCTTTACTGTAGAGTATACGAATTGGAAATAGTGATTACCCAAGAACGGCACCATTGAAGCACCTTACAGATAACCTCGGTCTGCTCACTGCCTGATGTGTAAAATGCTTCCAGAGTATCAATTCACATTGTACATAGGATCACCGAGTCCCCTATTGAATTGTATTTTTATTTCGCATTTGGTATATATTGTGTGAACAATGGAATTGTTAGTTTAATGCACATACACATTTAATGTCGATGCACTCCAGCTTGGAAGGACACGGAAGGTGGTAGTTTGCTCCTCTCTTATTTCAACAGAACAACGACCATCCTAACAACACTTCACTTTACGCAAGCGATATAAAAATGGGCATGTCATCTTATTTTTTCTTTTCCCATCATCCTGAGGTGACTAAACACAACAGGTTTCCGATTGTTTTCATGAGCAAACTGAAGTTGTCCGGCATTTACAAGAAGAGCGTACTAGTAGTTCATGCGTTTTAAATTACACAACTGTTAGAGTGCGTTAGAAAGCCCCCACATACTGATTTAAAGATGAAGCGCACTACCTGTGAAACGTGTTCCACTTGAGGCTACCAAATTACTCGAGTACCTGTTTCATGTTTCTTACTACTATTATCAAATCTGCCAAACTACTCATCAGTAATTCAATGTCAATGCTCATCGGTTGCGTTGGTAGTCTCCAGCGTGAACTGATCGAGAAATCCTGCTTGGGCAGTCAATCGGCTGGATCATTTGGTGGATTCCATATGACACGGTTGGTTGGGTGGGTAACTAGGTCCAAATGTGAAATTTCTCAGCTTCCGGCGTGGCTTTGTAGCTCAGCTGGTAGAGCGCTTGCCGCGTTTGGGCATGATGTTTCTGTCGCTGGTTCGAATCCAGCCGAAGTCCAGATTTTTCGCAAATGGATCTCTTCTAAATTATCAAATCTGCCAAACTACTTGTCAGTAACTATTATGAAGGTTATCTGATTATGTCATGCCGACTTCTTGTTTCCAAACCGCGACCTGCATCACTCATCAAACACGGTAGACGGGAAATATTCAGTTGTGCAATTGTGATCTATTCGTGTTTATTCTGGTATCAGAGTAGCTTCAGATGGGTGCAGTGATCAAGGTAACTTGTCTGACCGGTCGCTGACCGAATGGAGACGGTCCACCTTATCACCAACTGATATCGGTGATGACTGCGAGGGTTGAAGTTAGAAGCGAAAATACCTGTCGGCTCTCAATAGCTAACCGATTTACTGCGGACGGTTTGAACTCATTTGACAACGGTGACCGGTTTGAGATTTGGGCCAGTTAATGTCATGTTGCTGATGTAGTTCTCATCTCCCGTATTGCTTGATCTGCGAACTTTGACCGTTACTTGTTAATACTTCACAAAATATCACGAACGACTACGAGAAAGCAAGGTGCACTGATGGTTTGGACAGTGTGGAAATTGACCAAGCTGGCTAGATCGAGGTCTGTCGTGAATAATGCTATTCAAACCAAGGCTTATGAATGAGTATCATATTGATAGTCCTGATAAGTGATTATGGTGTCGCTGTAACTGGGATTGTAACACAACACATGAGTTAATTTTCTTAGCTGTTACACTTGTTTGCGGTCGTGACCAACTGTTATCAGTTGACTATTCGGATTGAAGATAAACAAGTCTTAAGGTGTCTAGTCAACCTGTCAACCTGCCAACGACATCGTCCCGTTATCAAGCTTTAGGGTATGGAGTCACAGCTAGTTGGTCACTGTTTAACCAGATCAGTTAGGCAACATATCACACCTATGCTTCACATCTAACTTGTGCTCACTTCAAACCGTGTTCCTAAAGTTGAAGACGGGAAGATAAGGAGATTTATTGTGGCAAGTGGAGCACAGGATTGACATTCTGACTTACCGTGTGAATCTGATTCTCGTTGGAGCACAGCTAGACAGTGGGAAGTGAGGGGCCCAAAGAGTAACGCCACATAATGACTATGTTGTTATATCAAATCAATGTGCTCACAATACTCCAATAGATAATCCGAATCCAACTATCGTTCGCTCGTTTGTCAATTCCTTTGAGGAATAAAATTCGCGCTCATGACGTCAACCATGATGGTATCGCGTGATATCACTGAATTCTCTTGGGGCCTGGCATTTTCGGATTGAGCACACAGATTACATTTAAGGATTTAAAATGCATGCTATGCAGGACGATCCGCAACGTAGCAATGAGAACAATGTATTCGGAAGAATTTAAGTCACATGTGCATTGGTGTGTCAGAATAGATTGCACATATCTCGTCAGAAAAACGGGATCGGTAAGATCCTAAGAAACTAAAAGCGGAATTGGTCTTGTAACAGTGGTCTAGATTTCTCTCACAAAACGCAAGAATTTTGGATAGGTTTTAGTTAGTACACAGTCAAGTGGATGATCAGCGAATGTCATGTGACACATCATAATGACAGTAAACTCTCACGTTTTGTGGATTAAAAGGTCACATGTTTACTTGTCAATTAAAACATTCGTGTCTACGGTCAGCGCGACAGCTCAACTTCCAGTGCAAAGGGTATTGAACGAACTGGTGGTGAAAATCATATGTATGCTTTCTCCTTCAGTCTGTAAAACTAAGCAGAACTGACCGTCAGTAGCTTTTATGCACAGAGTACCCTGAACCTTGTAAGCTTCGTTTGTAACTGGACTCGGTCGATTTATCCGTATATAGCTTTTTTACTTACACTTATTTCCGAATCAGTTCAATTCCATAATTTCCTTTTAACGTTGATGGTTATCAAAACCTTCGCAAGTTCAGCAATTACACTCAGTAAAAATGAGCAATGAGCTTTAAACAGGAATTTGAATTGAACGATGTAATAATGAATTAACAGAAATACACATCGTTACACATTCAATCATTCAGTAGACTCTAGGGAAGTTGGTTCACAATTCACAAACATTCCAGCTAGACAGGTAATCTTATACTGAGTGTATGCAGGAGCCAGTGCGGAGTCTTTGTACAGGATTAAATGAAGCTAGGGTCAGGCGTGGAAAAATGACTGTTATCTCACATGATTTTGTCAGAAATTGTTTGCGTGCCTCCAAATGGGATCCGGCGACGACATTGGTAGAATAAGTGCATAGTAAGCCGACACATCAGACTATAAATTTTATGGAATTGCTCAATACCTCGAGACCTTTCTTCTAAAGACCCGACAAAGCTATGGAGCAGTAAAACCAACGGAGTATTTAACAATGCCCATTAAACCCAAAATGAAACGGCGAAGCGAAGAATGATGTCAAAGTAGTGGTTTGAATGTGAAGCTATCGACTTTCTTGAAGCTAACACCGATTTACAAGTGTCAGTGTATAAGGTAACGTTCAAAGTTCCTACTGATATTCATTCCCTTGTTGAAGAAGGCCGTATAAAAAGTTCGATATCATTTCACCCAGGCGTGCTATCCGTTACATTTTTCTTGTAATGTTCGATCGGGTCACTTTGGTGGTGATCTGATTAGCAGGGTTTTACCTTGTTTTCTATGGAAGCCTTTGGTTGCTGAGGTCATTCTACACAAGTGAATTTGTTGCAGTTCGCTTGATTGTGATTTCCGTTTTAACAATGTTAACGATCACTGGTCTCATAGCAGATGTGTATCACTAGTGATCATTGTTATGAGCACTGTTAAGAAATAAGATATACTTCATCTCCAACTGTTAGCTTTCGATTCACTCCTGTTCAGTTTTTGCAAAGCCGACTACAGACACACATAACAAACAATGATTCCAACTGTGATACTAGATTTCTGCGCTTACCGGCGGTTTGAACGTTAGTCCTGTGAAAACAGGTTTAATTTACCGCTTGAGTACAGTACCTGATCTGTGAACATCATCATAGGAAGCAAGTCAGTCGTAAAGTTTGAATCATCTTCTTGGGTTGTTGCGTAACATGTTTCCATCGTGGCTACTCAACTAACTTTACAGAATTCACATGGACTTTCTGTACTTTAAGGCATTTGGATCTAACAGTAGCCCGTGAAAGGAACTGTGGCGAAAATACACTGAACTGCACTCGGAGCAGTCTTATGGCGCGCATAATTTTAAGGAATACTAATCCGACAAGAATGGTAGCAACGAGAAAGCAAGAGTCTGGCTGAATGACGTCACCACTAAGGGAATCGATGCAGTACCTGCAAACCACATGGAATATTGCTGTTGTGTCATTGGCAAGAAAATTGTTTGTTCTCAGACTGTAATACGCTGTTCGATAAGAGTGCGGTACACAGACAAACCTTGCCAAGCAATGACTGGTTTATTGCACTGTTGGTCTTGATTGGCTGCTGGACAATCTAACTGTGCTGAAGTCTGGGCGTCATTAATGTTATTTCATTAATCATCACATGCACACACCCTGAACCACATTCATTCGCAAGTAATGCTCAGATTTCAAAGTCGCCTAAATAGGAGATGACCCCACGGTTAGGAAGTTTTTCAAGTCGAAATCACGGAAATCTGTAATACTCGGGATTAGGGACTTAGAATGGCCCTAGAAATCCTACTAGGATTGAAACCTCCACGCAATTAATAAGCAGAAGACCTCGCACTGGTTGCAGTAAGCAATTCGTATTCGTGAGACAAGAAGCCGAATTTATGGATGTACAACAGTATTAAAGAAATCATAGTCACTCATTGGCTGATCATATGGACACATACTAAGTCACAAACTGAACGTTAATTGGTGCAATGTGGAACAAAGAAATAAACGAATTACAGAAAGCGTAATATTGAGACTGTTCGTCCAATCCTGATGTAGTATCTTCAACGCGACGTTTGGATTGGTCTATTGTGTCGGGGTTTGGATAAGCGGTGAATCGAGTAGATTTTCATCACAAAATCACTAATTTGTTGAGCGATATTTTGAAAGTTACTGAGTAGTAGAAGCCCGAGTTTTAGTGGCCGAAATTCTAGTCCAGGCCGTGACAAGGATGTGCAGTACGAAAGAGTTCTGACGAGAGAGAAACTTGAGTCTGGTGCTTCTTTTTGAGACGGGTTGATTGAAACGTCTATGGGAAGACGACAACTGCTATCGGTTGTGAGTGATGTTCAAATTAGAACAACCAAATCCCCTGCCACTTATCACTGTCCACGTTACGGGGGTTATGTATATAGGAACATTTAATTATATGCTTTGAGTGAACAGTGGAAAACATTGAGTTGGCTGCAAGTTAGCTCGTCACACAAAAGGAACATGTGGTTTTGATTTAGTGAATACCTCCTGTACGAAGTTGGCACTCGCCACACGATAATGTGCACGTGTGTTACTAGTACACAAATAGACTTAATAAACACGAGAGTCGGGTGTCTATTCAACGACAGGTCGCGTGACCAAATCAACGAAATCGTGCACGTTTAAAGTAAATGGATTCCGCTGACAATTCACACATTCTTTGCCATGAAATTAAGTATATGATAGGCAGCGACGATGGAATGGAAGTATGTTACATTTAGAAACCAATTTATTACCGAATAAATTTGATAATGACCGGGAGCTCTACGGAAAACTAATTGCAAGTGCACATTTTAACTTCCAGATAAGTCCACCGGTGTGAACGAGGGCTGATCGACGGAAAGCAGATGTAACCTAAACCAACAAATGGGTTGAACGGTTGTTCAATCGATGAAAGTGGGGCAATCAATGAGTGACTACACGATGATGGAGAGTCAACGGGAAATGAGGTTATCAAAATAAACAGGTATAGATGATGTTGAAAATGCGTCAAAGATACCAAATAAGAAATTTTTGTTAAATACGCAATGTTGCCTATAAAAACAGACGCAAATAGGCACATTTTCTACTTGCAGTCATATTACACACCCCATCAGAACTGTTTCCTGCATGCATGAAAGGTGTTGTAACTCGATATACGGCTTACGAGCTCAGGAAAAGACAACAGAGTAACGGTTAATGAAACGGTAGATAACGGAAACGACGTTCAATGGTAATGAACAACTGGCTGCGAAGTATACGCGACTAAATCGTATCTTCACGGCTGACCCAAACACCCGAGGCTAACGCGTAAACACAGAAAAAAGACTGGCCTCCGGACAGAGCTACCTTATGTCACTCAGTCAGAAGACAACACAGTCACAAACTAGACCACATTTAAGGGGTTTGTGACTAAACAGAAAACAAGGACAGAAGTGGACCAGACAAATATCCAAACAGTACAGTGATGTCCCAATTAAAAGATGAGCATGCAGGCGGGGTGCCAGAAATTGGCACAAGGCTGAAAACGCTCGTCCAAGGCGAAGTGGCACATGACCGCGCCGACTATGAAGGTCACTTTGAACAGAATGAGATAGGCCTTCTAAAGGCGAATGAAAACGTTTCTTGGGGAATTGGGTTCTTCCCCGATAAATGGGTGACAAAGACCGACGTTTTATATGCTAGTTAGATATAATCCAACAACTTCAACGCTTGACATAGCACCAAACACAGATGTATTCAACAAACTTTAGCAAACCTAAAACTGATTTTTCCTTCTGAAAACAAATTTCTTCGGTTGCAAAAACGGCCTCTGTTAATTTTCACTCAGTGTTCACGAACATTCCCTTGAGTAAGTCTGACCTTATTCATGAAATATAATCTCACACACATTGCGTTTTTGTAGCATTTGATTTCATTTTACATAAAAGTTGTATAAGAAACTTTCTAAGACAAAAATTTCAAACGGACTGGTGGTGTCATAATCAGAACTCCGCTTGAACCAACACTGACTTATGTTTTCATTTTGAAGATCGGACAGGTGGCAACAGTTACCATGCTGCATGCGTCTAACTTTATAGACGATACACTGGTGATGTCGTAATCATGGCTGACAACCAGAAACAGACTTATGCGGTTCTGAATACACTTACTTCTCTGCAGTGCTGTTTATCAGTTACAAGTGTGATACAAACAAACGATCGTTTGCATTCTTGGACATGCCGTTCACGAGCAAAGCTACAGGAAATGTTCAGCTCACAATTGGTCACAGTCACCATAAACGAGAAAATATTTGAAGTTCCTGAGGCTCAAAACAACTGCTCATAAGCCAGCCTTGGTAAAGACATTGTTTCATGAAATTCGGGCTATCCGTACAAAGAACACAGTTGACAGCGAAGAACTGCTCAACCATACTTAGCGACCAAACTGGTATCCCGACGCCTTCATTAAACGAATTGCAAAGAAAGTGATGCAAAACGTTTCAAACTCATCGCACCAAGGAAAGGTGTACATATTTCTTTATCTTACAAAGGAGACAATTTAATGCACCGACCAAGCAAGTGTCTCAAAGTAGAAAACAGGAGGACCTAAAAGGTCATAGAAATGAATGCACAGACTAAAACCAGAAAGCAAAAGCTGCCATCACCAAAGGAAATCACTCACACAGCTTCTGCTTCTCATATGTTTCACTGTCATTTTTGCAGCTGCGAGCAAGTATTCACAGGCAGAACTGATGGAAGATTTCAAACAAGAATAAGTAGGCATATTCAAGAAATGATCAGCCAATAGAATGTCACCAATAACCACGCAAATCTATGATTGTTCTCCCAAAGTCTCCTCCACAGTACTAAATATCCTTGTTCTAGATAGACCACTGTATGAGATAAAATTAAACGTCCAGTATGTCAGTGAAAAGACAAATAGCCGCGACTCTGAGAATATCATGTTGTTAACAACCACACAGACCTTACACATCTATGCGCTGAGTCGCCTTTTGTGCATCATTTGCACGAATACTATTGCTAAGATTGTAAGAAATGGATCTATCGTGCAAAGTACTTAATTGTTAAACTAATTTATCCTAATTTTCATATTGATAGAACAGCACACACAATTGATCACAGTTGTCGCATTCCCATAGACTTTCCAGTCGACCCCTTTCGAAAAGAAGCACTAGACTCGAGTTTCGTTCTAGTTAGAGCTCATCAGTAGTGCATATCCTCACCACTCTCGGGGCTAGAACCACGGCCACGCTGTTCAAGAGGCAACCGTGTTTACCACTACGCCACTGACCTCACATTAGGCACGACCGCTTGTGAATAATGATCAGGTTGCCGAAACGACTCGATAGGCGATAACTGCGATCATAATTTATTAGACACTTCAAACCGCGAAGCGAACATTCTCCTTCTTTTTTTGCTGTACAGATCAGATTCTCTCTCGTTACTTCCGATGCATCTGTACTTGGGTATTCTGCCGTTCTTATGTTCCACCAATTTCAAGGTAACTATCTAGCGCTAGGTGATTGTAATCAAAGTGCTGATTGTATACTCATCAAAATGTCGAAAAATGGCCCTTATTCTGTGCAGTGAAACTGTAGAGTTTTCATCATTTTGTACTTCATTTTGCTAACATTGCATAACTCCTGCATCAAACCACATTGTACATGTTTGTTTGACTTGAATAAAAACAACAACACAACACGTTTTCGAATAAACTTCGCTACAAGTGCTTGCTGATTCTTCCTACGACGCCAGTGGTTGCCATCCAGTTTAAAACATTCTAGTTATTGGATTAACTTTCAGCTCTGTTACTACGCATCCTCAGCTACACTTGGAACAATCCGAATACTTTCCAACGTCATTGGACGCCTCATGAACATTGCCAATCTTTGGTGAGTCCAGTCCTTGAATTCACTCATTATTTTTGTATCGAGAATTATTGTAGTTCACACAACTGTTCCACTACAAATTGGTGAGTCCGACGTGACAATTGCCTTTACCTACCTTTTTTTGTTGACATTTTACTATTTTGACATATCTCATTGCAGTGTTGAAGTTGACAATGATTTCGTAGAGGCATCTATTACTATTCGACCTTCCAGTTTTTGTATTTCTAACACCCCATTATGGTTTAGTCAGCGCGAAGCTATATTCAGGACTCATATAATTAAATCGCGACCTGTGATGTATTCATACGTAGTTCAGTCTATCCCAGCCGAGATTGCTGAAGAAGTTTGTAACCTTATTAATGAACTACCTTCTGAATGCCCATACGACACCTTAAAAGAAGCCTTGATAAACAGAACTGGACTGTCGGAGCAGAAGAAGTTAGACCACCTGCTTCCCAATATTGAACTGGGTGATCGTAAACTGTCGCAACTACCCCGACACATGAAACAGCTGCTTGGACCCCAAAAATTGGACGATTATATTTTTCAACAACTCTGGTTGAAACACCTGCCTCTGACTACCCGCGAAATACTGGTGCAGTGAAGTTGAGCGATCGTAACATACTACTCATACCACGGCTATTCAGTAGTAGGACCGGAGCATATATTTTGACATCGTACAAGCCGCAAGAAAAAAACGGGAAGGGAAATTGGAGTGCAGCATCGCTCATAGTGGTCCTTGCTACTTAACGGAACTGAGCATTGACGTCTGCGGCAACCGAAAAGGTCTGTGACCGAATACCGCGTGCAAATGAGTGGTTTTGTTCCAAGTCTTGTTTAAATGCTTAACCCATGTGTTGCTTTGTCGAATAAACGATCCTTGTGCCATCCGCGTTCTTGGATCACAACACTGGTATCGTTTAATTCCACCGTCCCCGTTATGGGATTAGCTGACGCTGTGGATAAGATGCTGGAAGCCAACCCATCGTCCCAACTGGCTCCTGTCACCTTTTCCACCCCACCTCAGCAACCAAATGAAGCACTTACCGCACAAATAGCTGCACTCACAATGCAGATGCAGCAGATGATGAACCGTATTTTTCGTCGGAGTCGGTCATCATCTAGTGTGGGTCCATTCAACCACCCTCGTTCATATACACCTAACAGAAATACATCATTTTGTTGATACCGCCAGAACTTGGGTCAGCGTGCAAGTTAGTGTAACTAGCTATGCTCTTTCAAATCTACCCCTTCGGGAAACGCACTGGCCAGTCAGTAACGCCAACGACTGTCGCTGGCTTAATTCCAACATGTCGCTTATTTTTCATAGCAGATAAGTCTACTGGTATCAGATTTCTCATCGATACCGGAGCCGAAGTGAGTGTAATTCCACGGCAAACGGAACAAATTCCCCCACTTAATTCGCCCGCACTGCAAGCTGCTAATGGAAGTCGAATAGCAACATACGGCACGCGCTCACTTACGCCGAATCTAGGATTGCGACGCCAATTTCGTTGGATTTTCGTCATTGCAGACGTTCAGAATGCCATTATCGGTGCTGATTTCCTGTCAGTTTTCGGACTTAGCGTTGATGAGCAAATACAGAAGCTTCCAGATCGCACAACGTTGCTAACGGTGTACGGCACACAGGCCAATATTAATTCTATAGGTCTGCGTTCTCTCATACCCGAGACTGCACCACAATTTTCTGCGTTGCTCCAAAGTTTTTCAAAGCTTACAACTCCTTCGTACGACCACCTAGAAGTTAAACACGAAGTAGTTCACCACATCAACAACAGCATCATCAACGTCCTACTACCGCTCGACCGCGTCGACTTCCACCCGCGAAGCTGAAGGCTGCTAAAGCTGAATTTGATCACATGTTGCAGCTAGGTATTATCCGGCCGTCAAACAGTTGTTAGTCATCCCCATTGCACATTGTTCCTAAAACGTCAGGCAACTGGCGTCCGTGCGGCGATTTCCGTTAACTCAACAACGTCACAAACCCAATTCCCCATATTCATGTATGTTCTCTTACTCTCGATACAAATACCGTTTTTTCCAAAATTGACTTAGTGCGCGCTTATCATCGTATTCCCATGGCTCCTGAGTATATTCCAAAAACGGCAATCACAACCCCGTTTGGTCTTTTTGAGTTTCTCAGAATGCCATTTGGTCTACGTAACGCTGCCCAAACTTTTCAACGTTTTATGAACCAATTTATCCGAGGTTTTCATTTTGTTTGTTTATCTTGATGACTGCTAGTCGAGATCATTGTAAACATGAACAACACCTCCGTTCATTATTCGAAAGTTTCACCTAATTTGGAATCACTATTACTCCCTCGAAGTGTGTCCCGGTGTTGATTCACTGGAATTTTTAGGACATGCGATCGATTCCAAGTGTATCCGATCGCTGGACATGAAAGTCAAAGCGTTACAAGATTCCCCCCTTCCCGATTCAATTAAAAAACTCCAACGTTTCATCGGTATGATCAACTACTATCGTCGTTTCATACCACACTGTCCACATATTTTACAAACCTTGACAGATTTCCTACGTGGATGAAAGAAAGGCGTTGTTTTCAATGCCCAAGCGCTACATGCATTCAACACTGGCAAAAAAGCACTTAGCGAAACCATTGCCTTGTTTCATTTTAATACCGACCCTAACATTCGATTGTTTCTCTCAACCGATGCTTCAGCAAACGCAGTGGGAGGAGTTTTCCAACAGCTTGTCAACAAGGATTTACAGCCGCCCTCGTTTTTCTCTCAAAAGCTATCCCCTGCACAAGCCAATTGTAGTAAGTTTGGCAGAGAACTACTCGCGATATACCTGTCGATTCGGCATTTCCGGCACTTGTTAGAAGGTCGAGTTTTCACTGTTCTGACAGACCACAAACCACTTGTCTACGCACTCAACTCCTTACCGGACAAACATTCCCCCCGTTAAATCCGTCATCTTGATTTCATCACACAATTCACAGCGGATATCCGTCACATTCCAGGATCTGCCAACGTCATCGCCGACGCCTTTTCTAGACTACATATTGATGCGGTTTCAACTTCATCAGAGATAAGCCTGGAGAAGCTGGCAGAAGCACAGCTGAACGATGAGGAGCTATCTCATCCAGAGACATTCTCGTCTCTCCGGCTGTCCAAGGATCCCCTTCCTCACTCTAATTCCACTATCCTTTACGACGTATCTACTCCCAATCCGAGATCGTTTGTTTCAATAACCTGTCGTAGACCCCTATTCGACTTTCTACACTCGCTTTCACACCCCGGAGTAAGCGCCATTCTCAAACTCCTTTTTAACCGTTACGTGTGACCTAGTATGAGCCAGGATGTACGCATTTGAGCAAAATCCTGTTTGCATTACCAACGTAGCAAGATCCATCATCATGTTGTCTCCGCACCTCGCCATTCCCCTACAACGAATTCTCGTTTCTCTCACATCCATTTGGATATTGTTGGTCCTCTACCTCCTTCCGATGGAAAGACCTTTCTGCTCACTTGTGTTGATCGTTTCACTCGTTGGCCGATGGCTATTCCCATGTCAGACACCACTAGTGTTACAGTTGTCAGGACGTTTCTGCTCCAATGGGTTGCTAACTTCGGTGTACCTTCAGTAGTTACTACCGATAGAGGCGCGCAGTTCCAATGCCAGCTCTTCCGTGACATGACATGTATGCTTGGCTGCGAACACATTAAAACGACCGCATATCATCCCTGTTCGAATGGTCTAGTGGAACGTTTCCACCGACAACTGAAGGCATCATTAATCGTCCAATCTTCAAAACACAAATGGACAGAGTGCCTTCCACTTACCATGTAAGGTATCAGGTCAACCATTAAGGATGATCTTGCAATCACTCCGGCAGAACTAGTCTATGGACCAAGTCTGCGACTGCTCGGTGAATTGTTTCAAGATTCACCCCACATTGCTGATCCAATGAACTACGTGCAAGACCTTCAGAGACATATGGAGAACCTTCGCTCAATCCCTACGCGGAAGCATACATGGCCCAGTCGTATTCCCCGTGATTTACATGCATGCACACATGTGTTTGTCCGCTGTGATTTAGTAAACCGTACACGGCGACCTCCATACTCTGGACCATTCAGAGTAATATCACGCGATGACAAGTACTTCACCATTGATCGACCAGGGAAACGTGATACCGTCAGCATTGACCGTCTGAAAGTGGCGTATGTGGACAGTGACTTTCTACAATCACCGAACAAATTAACACGTCAGTTTACTACAAATCTTCCTCTCCCTACTACTCTGGCAGTTCCCACAAACCCAGTGAGCATACCTCCTAACATTCAGTTACCGCTTATGGACACCAACACTGATCTATCAATCCTGTTAGCCTTGCTTGTTCTACCATGCCCATGAAAATATCAGCCAGTAAAGGACCAGTGGAGCAGAAACGTCCTGACAATTGTAATACTAGTAGTGTCAGCATCGTTGACACTGATACGAAAAACGAGCAAAGACAGACCGACAGGCGAACATGGTGAGCAGCAGAACAATCTCACCCCAACACATTTATTTGTTTAATAACGGATCCTAGTGTGAATTTGAAACGTTACAATAAATCGTCTACTACTCGGTATGTGCCCTTGTTAAATACTTTATATATATATAATGTGGTGGCTTAAATTAGTGACGTAGTGGCTGTCTATATCTACGTGTCGATTGAACGAATTGCGCGAATAGAGAGCCTCCAGTACAAGCCATTCTCCTTTCATATTTGCCCGTGAGACCACTTCCGCATGACCTATGCTGACCTCGTGGCCTGTGTCCTCGCAGTGGTGCAACACGTGGGATCTACGGTCGGCTCGTCACGTTGTCAGTTTGTGTTCGTGCACGCGTGTGCGAAGCTGTTTGCCTGCCTCTTC
>JTDE01002009.1:56390-73656 GCA_014338405.1 Paragonimus skrjabini miyazakii
ACACACACACACACACACAGTCGTTTACTCGCGTGAACCTTCCCCGTTCACGGGTTCCGGTTACAAAGCTCACGTGAACACTCTGGCTAGCGTGCCCAGTCCTGCTTTGTCCTCTCCTTGGCTAGTTATTGGTTCATCGATCCATTCGCCCTAAACTACGTTCATTGCTAAATGTAATTCATTTTTCATGCTGGCTCAGCCAGGATACACAATGTTCCTCCTGCATCCTTTCAGTTCTCACTTCAGTCTGCAGTGCAGACATAACAGTGATCATTGAATAGTTCAGTAACGACATAGGCTTCGGGGGTGTTTTCACCGTTCGATTGCCGCAAGGCCGGGGCTGAAGTTGAATTCTTGCGTTGGTGTTGCATGCATGCGAAGAGTAAGTTTTTTTCCCCACTTTTTTCTAATATACGTACACATAGTGCTAGCTTGAGACGGGTAATCGCGATCGTTGTTGGAAATAGTGCGCTGCAAATCTCTTTGTTGAGGAATCCTGCACACTGCGTACAAACTTTTTCAGTCGTCTTGGACTTCCTGGCTCTGACAATTTCCCTTCAGTTTTTGTGCATTCGACTAGTGCCATACCGTTCGTTATGTGATAAAAATTCCTTTTTCCTCCGAGATTCTTTGGCATCTTGTCCATTGCTAACGGATTCATTCCGGATGAAACAATTCTGGTTCTTGACTTACTTTCAGTTCCCTGTGCCGCAATACCGTGCCATTTTGCCAGTTCACTGTAATGTATCGGTTTCATCTCACTGTTTCGCTCGATGGTGTATATAGGGCTCCGAACAAAGAATGATACATGTAGATCTTTCCTTTTTGGACAAATGCATTCTTGGACCCGGATCGTTGAAATCTATGTTCCGATTAATTTAATACTTTACCGAGATTGAACATTCTGGCCTTGCCTAACAGTTGAGCTGATGATTGTTCTCTTGCGTGCCTCTGCAAAGCTTTCTGTTTTCGTTCAGCCCTCCCCTTTTCGGTGAATAATTACTCCTTGAAATTGATGTTTCGTGACAACTTTCAATGTCATGACCCGCTGGAAGTCGACCGGTTCTAGCGTACATAAATTGGAATGGAAATATCTTCATGCTCACATAAACAGACACTCGGTGGGCCAGTAGTACCAATAGTACAGCACATTTTTACTCGTCTTCCTTGGCTAATAACCATTTATTGAAACGGCTGGCTCCCTTGATGGATTTGAACAAAACAGTGAGGAAAGGCAAGTCATGTGATACTCTCCAGAGTAACATTCATAATTTATTCTTGACGAATAGCAAACATTTTCCAGATTTGGGAATTACATGAATCTCCAAGATGGAACATAACACTCTTGCATAATTGCAATGCATCACTCGATTTGATTCATGCAATACATAGTGCGTACGTGATTCAAAGTAACAGAAGTCATGGTCTGTTGACATCTATACACGGTTACGGCATACATGTACTAGGTACGTGTCATATGAGTCGAATATTTTGAGGAAACTTTGACTAAATTTCACCCACGAATGTCGGTGATATCATGTTTTAAAAGATCTATTTACTGTAAGAAGTTGCGTGAAACTGGATGTATGAAACCCATATTATTAGTACAATGGGACTTCGAAATTTCGGGGAGATGGCGATTCCAGGTACGGAGAAATGCAAAGGTGCATTGAACGGTTTCACGAGAACCGTATTTACGCGTTCTTAATTTGATTTCAGCTTCCATTCTGTACGAGTCACAAATAGCCACATCCGTGCCGAGGGCTGTATCGTTTATGAATAGAAGTCGGATTGAAGAAATGCGTTGACCGTAAAGATACAGGGTTCTGGGATGGTTGGAAATTACTAATGCCGATACACAGATGTATATTGTGCACCTGGCAGAATAGGTGAAAGGAAATGGGTGGGCAAACTTATATGATCGATCCTACTGTAGTGAGCATGAACGACCACACTATACTCGTCGTCAGTAGACAGGCGGTGGTACGTATTTGGATATTGAAGTGACCGAAAGAAAATACGAGAAAAACTTTGGAGTGTACTCCAACGTGAAATGATGCTTTCCATAAATCAACCTGGCACTAGCAGCCATGGTGTCCCGGGATTAGTGTTATAAGGAAATAGATGATTTTGTTCGAGTTGGTATTGCAACATATGTCCCTTAGTTGATTTTCTTTCCAAAGACTTTAATTGCCGTCTGCTTTTTTAGCTCACAACATTATATCGGAATTTTCAGTCCACTGCGAATTTTTGGAGGCCACGTTAACGACAGATTTTCTTGGGCAACATACCAGCTATAACTTGCATCGTTCTGATGAATAGGCCGAGACTAACCCTGGTGGGGTTCCACAACCAGGTGTGCGAAGTAGTCGGTCGTTTGGAAACATCACAAACAAGCACCATCGTATGCGTTGTGGTGGGCCTCACGCACTTCTGAACTTACTTCTTCTTTGGACATAACGATTGCTAACATCAGCATAAGAGCAAGGCGATGAAATGACTGACATAAGTAGCCACTTAGAGCTTAGCATAGAACTGCATTTCTGGATGACAAGTGATTTTCGATGCCAGATCATCTATCCGAAGCCAGGTTTTCTCGAGGATGTCGAAATCAACATCAGAGTGACAGGAAGCGTTGGGCGTGATTTTAAGCAGCCACAGCCGTTTGCTGGTGTTCATCACCGCTTCTCAATCCGAAGACTTAGGCTTGTTTTTACGGGCGGCGTTGAGGTATAGTTTGTTCCAGCCCTGACACAAAAGAAAATCTAGAAGTGAACCAATGCAACTTCAAAGTAGGATATAACATAGGGTTTGGACAAACAGATTCATTGTAAAATGTTTCGGTATTGGCCAAGTTCTTTGTTCTGTATTGGACAAATCAGATCACAGCTTGTGACGTTGCATGTGCTATTGGTGTCAACTGGTGACAGACTGATTTCTTTGTTACTGGTGGGCATCTATAAAACGGTGCTCTTGTTTAATGAATGACTACTGCCTAATACAAACAGCCTGAAGTCTTCTGTTTATTTCGTGCCCCTTGATATGAACAGCTATTTTTCTGTTTGTTCTTTCTATTCAGCTGATACTGCACCGAATAATCAGTGAAATATGTCAGACGTAGAATGCTTGCTCGTGGCCGAGGAGGCTCTTACGGCTCTGATTCACAGTACCGTGCATACATTTACAACATTATAATTACTGGATGTGGCAGCCGTGAGGCACTTCTTTGTCATGGTTGACCACCTGCCACCTACAGGGAGGAGTTCTAGGTACATTGTCTTCTTTGGTACTGGCGTGACGTACATTCATGGGATGATGACGCTAGTAAGTCTGCTAATAAATTGCAAAAAGTGCCTTTTGACCAACACAGTATCCGTCAGTGTGTCCAACCCTAACAGTAGATTGTCTTCTGTTCATAGCCAGCACTATGTATTGGAATAAGTTTTGATTAAACTACTCTTACATTGCATTTGACAGAAGCTTTTGAAGAGTATATGTAGTAAGGACAAACGACCGTGCTGTACTACTCATGCCACTATTCAGTAGCCAGGCAAGATCATGTATCTGAGACACTTAAGTGACATGGGAAAGATAAAAAGGTAAACTTTGGAGTGCACCGTGGTATGGAATTGTTTCCTTTCTATAAATGAACTGAGTATTGACAACCGTTACGCCTTTGGATCAAGGTTAAATGCACACGAGTAGAATTGTTTGTTATGGTTTTGAAGCTTATAACCCATGCGTTGATTTCCTGACCGACCGATCCTTATTCTATCCGCGTTTTTGTCTCACAACACTTACCAGCCTGCTCTGATAGGTTTTCCGTCTCATCTGATCTTCGAGTGAATGGAATGTCCAGGTACGGAGGCAGTCGTCCACTTCGTTCTCTTTCGTTAGTTTTAAGTTCAGGTGAACTTGATATGACATCAAGAGTGGCTAGGAGTTCGTCTACGCAACGTCTGTATAAAACCGGTTTTGACGGACTTTCGCAAAATGTGAATTCTACTTTAGTCCTGAGGGAATCCGTTAAAACAGATCCATCCAGTTGCCCATTACAAACCCGTCTACTTGTCGAAAATACACCATATGTGTGTAAAGATAATAGTGATGTCAGTTTGGTCACCAGGATGGAGCAAAGCAAGTTGTAGATTAAAACAAACACGCAAATACTGCCAACTTTTTACTGGGGTGGGATGATTGTAAACCGGGACGTCAAATCTATTCCGAGGATCTGAACCATCAACACAATTCCTATGTTCAAAACTAATTTACGGATTTTATTTGCTGAATTGTTTTCTGATCAGTTCAAGCAAATTAGCTGGCCGATGAGATAACTTATACTGCGGGGCGCCAAACGTTGGAATAATGGGCCGAAGTGGCGAGGCACTGGGTTTGTTCGTTTTTGGACAGTCCGCACATGTCACGTGTGTCTGTTCATTGGCTTCGTCAGCTTGCATTGAACGACAGAGATTATATTTCAGTGTGTACGTGCACTAAATGAATGCTTTCCCAGGTAAACGTAACCGATACCAGACGCGAATTAAGAATACAAATAATTGCGGGAGACCAAAGGCATACTATACAACAATTACCATAGATCTCAATCAGTGCTAAACGATACCGATATATGAAAGCAGCTAGAGAAATTGAGAACCCGACCGTCGAACACGTGAGCAAGCCGGCAGTGTGTATATGCTGCTATTGGCGCGCATAGGTCGACAAACATGCAAATGAACAAACGCGATCGCATGCAGCAAACAGACAAAGATCCTTACGATTCTATGTACGATGTGAACTAGGGTTTTGAGAAGAATTTTACGCATCGTACAGCAGGCAGACCGGGGTTATATCCAGGTCACTACATTATCATTTATTCCCATATTTTTAAAACTTTAAAACGTTTCACTTCTTTGACGTTCACGGGTTTGCCTTCAGCCAAAAGCTACCGAGCGTCACTAAGAATTTCGAATGTTTTCTCCACACATTATTTTTTATCTATCAACATAATCTCTGAGACCACATCTGGACTTTTGGAAATTTACTCATGTTAAAACATTTAATACACATTTGTTTGTAGTTTTACTACTGATAAGTAATATCCACTAGTTTTGTTTTCAGGTAATTTTCGTTCACCTCAGACATTAGTGAAGGTTGCTGAAGTTGATTATACGGATTTCCCAAACTGAACATTTAAACAACTTCTTCAATTTTCTTTCCTAAACTGAAAGCTTCGGTGACGAGATTTCTGGCGATAGGTTGGTAACACATCTATCCATATCTTCGGGAAATGATACCGTCATTGAAACTGGACAAAGTGAATTATCAATCGAATCAGTCAGGTCCGCTTTTGTACGCTTTTTGTACTAAAATTTAATTCACTTGACTCGATACACCAAATTTTGATCGTTTGGTTAGTGGAATCAGTGAGTCAATTTGTCTGCGAATGATATAGTGTCATCCGTCTGCGTTTGATTCCCATCTGTCGCGTGTTTGTTCGAAATTCATGACTTTCAAAGTGTTGTCCCCGATCCATCAAGATCGCCTTTGGTACACCGTGGTTTGCTACGATGTGCTTCATCACCATGTCTCCCACCGTAGATGCTTTCTGATCCGGAACGCCAGTCGCTTTACTGAACAAGTAAGATGCAGTCATGAGCAGAAAGTACTGATTAGTTTATATTTGGGTGCGCTTTGTTGAACTCATCTAGTATGACCTGGGGATCATCATCGTTTGGAAGAAGACAAAAAATAGCATCCACATAACGCTTGTAGAGCTTGCACTTAGTTACTATGTGATTGAGTTCAGTAGTCTCTAGTTTGGCTATAAATATATCTGCGAGTAGCGGACCTAGAGGTGTACCCATTGCTACTCCATCTTTCTGCCTGTATAACTCTCCATCAAATTGAAATTGAACATTACAGATGCAAAACAACAATAGTTCTTTCAATTTTTCCACCGAAATTCCGATGTAGTGGTCAGGACTAGTTACTGAATAGACTAGGTAAATTCGAGCGTACCTCACTAGGCTATCGATGATAACAAAATGAACGAATGAGACAAAATAGTTACAAAGTTCCAGCAAGTTATGGTAATCAAAAGGTTTGACTCACAGGAAAGTGTTCACAGGTGTTCGAGCTGACCACCACAATATTCCAAATTACCAGTATATGGAAGTGAGTGATATCACAGAGTTGCCGTGGACTGATGAAGCGCGATCAGGGATGCGACGATGTTCGTAGTACAACGGAGCTTAAAAATTGGATGATAGATCCGTGTAGTATCGTCAGACGATTGCGCAACAGAGAGAAGAGCAGACTGACGTGCACAAAATTTGTATTGAATTGCAAGGTCACTTTTATCAATTTCAACAAAATGCAAAAGTGATACAAAAAGTTGCTGTACAAAAATGAAACATCGTTTGCAAACAAAAATAAGCAAATCTCTACATCGACATCAATCTGATTGTTCCCAATATAGGTGCACAAATAGTCAATGGTTTCTTGCAATGGAACATTAGTGAACAGAGAAGTCACATCCAAGGACAACATGCTGTCATTCCTGATATTCATTGAATCGATTGAGTCTACAAAGTCGAAGGTGTCCTTTAGGCTAAAAGGAGTTAGTCGTGATTTGACCGGTCCTCTGTTCACTAATGTTCCATTGTAAGAAACCATTGACTGTTTGTGCACTTATATTGGGAACAATCAGATTGATGTCGGAATTTCGGTGGAAAAATTGAAAGAACTATTGTTGTTTTGCATCTATAATGTTCAATTTCAATTTGATGGAGAGTTATACAGGCAGAAAGATGGAGTAGCAATGGGTACACCTCTAGGTCCGCTACTCGCAGATATATTTATAGCCAAACTAGAGACTACTGAACTCAATCACATAGTAACTAAGTGCAAGCTCTACAAGCGTTATGTGGATGCTATTTTTTGTCTTCTTCCAAACGATGATGATCCCCAGGTCATACTAGATGAGTACTGATTACCACGAGCGCTCAGTGGAAATGGGCCCATAAGATTCATCGACCAGAGTCCACCGATTTTGGAGACGGGTATTGGTTGTAAGGGCTGTTGGGCTGCCCCGTTGTCTTCTTTCAGTAAGTGACACTGTTGGCAAGCAAGCTTGTAAGCCGTCAAATCCTCTTACATCTTCAGACAATATGCTTTGTAAAACAGTTCATTCCCTTCAGAAGTTTGAACAAAACAGTCAGAAAACGAAAACTGGTGGATACAAGCATTTCGTATTGACTCATCAGTGCCAAATTTACAATAACATGGAACCGTTTTTTATATCAAACAGTTAGGGGGTTAGGGTGGATAGTCAATCGGTGGGTTAGGAAAGGTCATTAAGTCCAGGGAAGTGTCAAGTTTATGAGCAATTGTTTCTGAACACATAAGGTCGCCTTTAGTCGACTGATTGCGACAGTCTCAGCAAACCGCAGGAATCTTGGATTCGAGTGACGTGATAGGATTCTGAATGAATAAACCGGGTCGATAACGTGACCAGTTGTCAGGAGCTGTCTTGCGACTGCAGACGCTGGTTGCTTTCATGTTTCAAAGATGTTGTCGTTCTTCAACAATACATAGTTCTGCATCCATTTAGGCAAATATTCCTTCACTCTGGAGATCAAACACCTCTCCGTTCTGCTTATGTAACTTTCTTTGCAGTTACATGTAAATTGGCAGACACAATGTGAGGTGGCACTAACAGACTGATCTCCTTTGATTGGAGGGACTGGCAGTTTCTGGGTCCGACCTAATACACAGAGTTCCGCTGCGTTAAGTGTTCGTTTAATTGAATTCACTAATCGTTGAGTTGTTTGATGCATGTTATAACCACCTTTAAAAGGCAGTTCTATATAAACCTTCTTTTTCCTCAATGTGGCCACCTGTTCTGAAGGTGGTTTTGACCTACTCTGCCTATCTATAAACCTTTTCGGATACCCATTAGATTGTAGTACAGAGGTGATCAAGTCTAATTCCTTTGCAAGACTATCCTGTGTACAGATTCGCCTTGCTCGTGTGAATAGTTTATTTACTAGCGCGCGTTTGTGATGGACCGGTGTGAAGCTACTAAAGTTCAGGTATTGATCGGACCATGTGGATTTCCTATAGATAGCTCTTTTAATAGAACCATCTTCCCGGCGACTAATGAGTATGTCCAGAAACGGTAAACAATTATCAGCCTCAAATTCACACGTTTCATTCAGGTTTGGATGACAACTATTTGAACGTCGCACTAGGTTATCTATTGCCTGTTTGGAACCACTGAATACTAGTGTATCATGAACATAGCGTTTGTAGTATGACAGATTTACTGTCTGCCGCTAACTCTTGCTCAATTTTTAACATGAAAAAGTCTGCTAAGATGGGCCCTAGTGGTTTCCTCATGACTACCCCATCTATTTGGCGGTAGGATCGATCAAGGAAACAGAAACTGACGTTTCCAGTGCATAGTAATAAAGTTTTCTTCAGAATATCACTAGGTAGAGGTAGAGTAGAGTGGCTGGTTTCAACGAGATCACAAATATAATCAATTGTCTCGTGTAGTGAGATATTAGTAAACAATGACTAGACGTCTATGGAGCACATCAACTAATTAGCAAGATTGATGTTGTGCAAGTCACTGATCAACTCAAAAGAATCTTTAGTAGAATAGGCCTGAAACTTTTGTTTTAATGGCGTTAGGATGGTCACTAACCAGCGTGCCAATTCATGGTATGGAGAATTAGTCATCGCCAGAATAAGCCTAAGAGGCATTCCAGATTTGTATCTTAGGAAGGCCGTAAAGTTGAGGTGTCGATGACCCACATGGCTTAAGGAATTTGTACGTTGTCGTCAATTATACGCAGTTGTAGAAGAAGTTGGAGATGCCTTCCTATGCGACCTCCTATTTCGGTGATATTGTATACTGTGTCTATTTGTTGAAACCTCGTTTGGTCCTCTAATATTGACAGCATACGCGTCTCTGTCTAAAGTGACTGCATCGTAGCCCTTATCTGGCTTAAGTATTACTACATTTTTCGATTGAAGTTCTCTTAATGATTGCAGGTGTTGCTTTGTGATAGCACACCGGCCGTTGATCACAGTCATGCTTTTTGCTGTAGTAGGTCTTATGTCCTACTGCATTCCGTGTGTGCCGTTTCATTGCAGTTTGATACGGGTTTCCTCCTCAGTTTTCTCGGGATGACCACCATGTAAGAGCGCCCAACGCCACCTTGCCACGTTAACACACCCGCAATGTTTAAGCCAACTCTTCTCCATTGGGAAGCGATTATTTTCAATTCTTCATCCTTAGTATTTGTTAGGTTTCTCACGCCTCTTGCCAGAGCGTTACTTACCTTTCGGAAGACCTTGCCTTGACGCTGTGGACACGCTAATGTTCGTGGGTCCTGCTTCACTACTAGGCCGTTGACCTCAAAAGTCACTCTGAGGAGTTCTTCATCTATTTGTGATCGAGAAAGATCAGCGACGCAATTGCTGGAACCAGGTAAATGTCTGGTCGAAAAATCTTATTCCTTTAAACGCAGTACGCATCGGGTTGATTTGCCCCTCGGGTCCCTCGCAGTCCTGATCCACTTTAGGGGTTTGTGATTCGTCTCCACGTGGAACTGTTGACCCAGCAAGTACGACCTCCACTTGTCCAGTGTTCAGACGATTGTCAAACATTCCTTCTCAGTTGGTGAATAAGTCCGCTCTGCCGGTGCCAGGAGTTTGCTGACATATTCTGCTACTCTTTCCTTCTGCCTGGATACTTCCCCAATGCCACGGTCACTGAAATCCGCCACTTCAATGGCTATCATTTTTGTATCCGGAAATCTCGACGTCAGTTATTGCTCGTTCATCTCTTGTTGCATTCGCGTGAATGTCCTTTGGGCATCGCTGGTCCATTTGAATTGTCTATCCATCTGAAAGAGTTCTTACAATGGTGATGTAATAGAATGGAAATTTTCACTTACCGACTGTAGTGCCCTGCTTGAACAAGAAACCGTTTCAGTGTGCGCCTAGAATTCGGAGTCGAGGTTTCTCTAATTGCTAATATTTTCTCTGGTCGGGGCCTAATTTCACCTTGATCAACCTTGTGCCCCAGTAACACTACTGATGACCATCTGAGTTGTGATATATCGGCATTAATCCGCCACTAGTTGTCGTTTGTGAATAACTCAGCATATTTATCGACCGTGGACAGGAGCAAGGGGGCTGTGCAAATGGGGATCCTAACCGTACTTACTTCGTTGACGCTATTCTGAAGTTGTTCAACAAGTATCAAGAAACTGTACCTAGTTGACAGCTTCTTGAGCTTCAGGTCAATCACGGTATTTGTTGCAGTGAAGAATTCGGTTCCAAGAATCGTTTGTCTAGTTTTTTGGGGCACAATGAAGTGATACTTCACGATATAGCCGCCAATACGAACCCCCATCCTTTCACGCCGTCAAACAGCAGGTTATAACTTCCAACTGTTCTGATCACCAGAGATGTCGGTTCAGCGTTTTGCCTCCCTGTACGAGCAATCAACGGAATAGTCGCCCCTGTATCGACTAGGCACTGTTCTATCTCTTCGTCATCTTCAACCCTCGTATGTACGGCTGCTCTCTCAATAGCCCACATTACTAGTGTTGTGAGCCAAAAACACGGACGGCTCAAAGGTTGTTTATTTCGAAAATTAACACGGGCTAGGTGTTCAAACAGGACAAGAAACAAAAACACTCATCTGCATATGGCAATCGTCTCAGAAGGTCCCGGCTGCCACAGACGCTAATGCTCAGCTCCTTTGCGTAGTCATAACCATTCCATGGCATATTGCACTTTCGAGTTGGTGTGATGTTTCATCCTGTGTTTTTCCTGCGGTTACTTTGACGCCAAAACCATGCTGTTACCCAACTACTGTAGCATGCAAGCTGGCTGTTTTTACTCGGGTTGTCCGTTACACTTACGGACCAACTTTGGGGCAATGTGTAGACACCAGGGGACAATGTTCTTCCGAAGTAGGGGGTTCCAGCAACAATCCTGTAAAAGGAAGCAACAAGAAACAAGCATGAGCCAAAGGCCCAGTAAGCTATGCACACGACTTACACAAACGATAACTAGAACGGCGCCGACAACACAGCAGCACGCTCCGTCACTAATTCAAATTCAACTAGTGCGCGCCTGCTGGTTTCGGTCGCACATTACGCTACTGAATAGTGACGGTGTAAGTAGTATGGAGCGATCGCCCGTCCTCATCACACTAGTTGACCCGCCCAACAATAAGAACAGTTATGGGACACTCATTTTTAGATCTCTTAAACCGCCGCGTCGGACACCCTTTCTTCCAACTGTGGCGGAAATTCGTTCAGTAAACCACGATCTCTGTTGTCCAGCTCACACGCACCTACCTCCAGACATGCGCCTGCGTTTATGAACGGGAATTTCATTGCATAACGCAGCGGCGGTTCCCACTCACACGTCGTGTGTACGTCTCTCAGTTTTTAGTGTGGGTGACGCCTTTTGTCATTAGTTTTCTGCCCACCGTTTCTCGTCCATTGGTCCGATTTCGTTGAGTGGTGACTCATCCGGTCGACCATGTTGCCCACAATTAACTCGCTTTGGGTTTCCACCATATCTCACTACCGCACTGGAATATTTCACTAACTGTTGGAATAATCGCATTTTCGATTTAGTCATTTATCGTACAATGTCCTTTTTCGCTACGACTGAAGCAGCCTCGTTGTCTGTTGTTCTTCCATGATGCTATTCTCACTGTAGCCACATCCA
Organism: Paragonimus skrjabini miyazakii; assembly: GCA_014338405.1. Taxonomy (NCBI): domain Eukaryota; kingdom Metazoa; phylum Platyhelminthes; class Trematoda; order Plagiorchiida; family Troglotrematidae; genus Paragonimus; species Paragonimus skrjabini miyazakii. Next base: position 68,154 of record JTDE01002009.1, read on the forward strand.
ATGTCAGCTGCTCCATTGCATTCTGCATTCCTTTTAGTGTCCTCTTGTTCGTACTGTCTTTCGCACCCACTGAGGTCACAGGCACCATTTCCAACTCACACGTCACTTTTGCAAGCTCACCCTGGCCCATCCTCTGGATGACATGGGAAACGCGGACTTGGACGTGAACCGCCATCTGGAGACCTTCAGTAAACCACTCCACCAACAACTGCCGTCGTAACTCACTCCAGTTCTGATAGTGCCCTGTCCAGTAATATTTGCAAAGTAAGGGCGATCACAAAGGGAGCCGCCCGTTGTCTAAGCCTGTCCGCCCTGTACTGCCCCCTGGCAGTCGACCGGGCCGTCAAACGCAGCTAACAGCACCTTGTTTGCCGTAGCCGATTCCAGCTTCGCACAACCTCGTCGCGTTGCGCTCAGAATCACCCCCGTCCTATCCTTCACCAGCGTCCGCAGGGTACCCAGTTTCCTACGATCGGTCTTGACTCTGACTACCTCGGCCACATTTTCGAAGTCTTTCGGAAACGCCCGAACGTCTCCATCTTCGAATGGTTGCTGTCAGTGTATCTTCATCTTCGTGTTCCTCACGGCACCAACTGTTCTGAACTCAAAATACGCTTGGTGTAGGCAGTTACAAACGCGAAATCCATTACAAGTTGTGTGAAAAATAGAACGACGAACGCGAACATTAATTTGCCTGGCTCTTGTCTAGCCACACCCAATGCGCAGCAGTGCATCGTCATTCGCCCTGATGACAAATCCCACATCATGCATATGCACCTTTCCAATAGTTGCTTCTGGTCCCTCATCTTCCCGGCAGTGAGACACTTCAGTTACGAAATGTACGCACTATACTACTCACAACCAAGGGTGCGTATTATAAAACACTATTTTGCAAGACCGATGTGTATCCGCATCCGTCGGCAATCGTACCTCACCAGTTCATTTGTTGGCACTTTTTGCATACTGTAGATACACTTCTTCCATCGTCGCTTCCAGCTCTTGGCCTTGGTGGCATCTAGAACTGTACTTTGTTTTCTACGCATTTGACTATTAACATAGTACTTGTTAAAAACGTCACACATTATATATAATTGTGCTTAAGCCTTTCGAATGCAGGACGAAACAGTTTAGTCTCAGATTTTTCACGAGACAGTATTAACATTCTTTGCTTATCAGACGTCCTCAGAAGTTAAATTCCGATTTACAAACAGTTGTTCCCAGTGACCATCAGCAAAGTGGTGAAAGTTTATTTCGAATTGATTGAGTCTCATCAGCACCAAGTGCGTTAAAGAATCTGCCACACGATCTGTGAATAGGCAATCTACCGTGGTACATATAATTATATATCTCCCAGTTATTTAACATAATTCACATTTATTAATCTGAGTGATCCAACTGATGTGTTGGGTGACTGAGAAACAATAGTTTTGTAGTGGAACAGATATGTGAACTACAAGAATTCTCGATACAAAAATAACGAGTGAAGCCAAGGGCTGGACTCACCAAAGATTGATTGAGGCGTTCAATGACGCTGGAAAGTATTCCGATTGTTCCAAGTGTAGCTGAGGATGCGTAGTAACAGAGCTGAAAGTTACTCCAACAAATATGATGTTTTAAACTGGATGGCAACCGGTGGCTTCGTAGGAAGAACCAGCAAGTACTTGTAGCGAAGTTTATTCGAAAACGTGTTGTGTTGTTGTTTTTATTCAAGTCAAACAAACATGTACAATGTGGTTTGATGCAGCAGTTATGCAATGTTAGCAAAATGAAGTACAAAATGATGAAAACTCTACATGCTGTATGAACGTTATGCAAATGATATATTCTGTATCGTCGATAGCAACACTGATACTGACTGCCTGCTATCACCAGCCAATTCAGCTCACAAGAAACTGAAGTTCACTATGGAGATACAACAAGATGGAAAACTGGCTTTCCTTGACGTTGCACTATTGAAACGTCCAGATGGATCGATTCAACGAGGTATGCATAGGAAGCAGACGTGGAATGGCCAATATACCCACTTCCACAGCTTTGTTCCGATGAAACAGAAACGGAACTTGATAAGCTGTTTAACGAATCGAATTTACAAATTTTGTATTGAGGACACGCTAGACAATGAGCTCAAGCTCTTATGTGAAATGTTTCGTGCCAACGGGTATCCAGACAAATTTCTAACTCGAAACATACAACGAAGAGAGCCGCAAGTCCGTGAGTTTTCTGTCGGGCGGAAAGCCATCTTCATGAACTTGCCTTGCAGGGGCAAATTATCAAGTGTATCGCTGACCAGAAGGCTCGACACGACCCAGATGAGAACGTTCCATGCTACACAACTAAGATTAACGTTCTCCTCTAGGCCAGCTGTAAGCCTTCACCTCAAAGACGCAGTGCCCAGTAGTGCTACTTTGTTTTGTATGTACTCATTCGCGTGTTCCTATGGAGCAGGTTACATTGGTCGCAAAACAAGGCGCTTGTCGGAGAGAATACGCGAACACCATCCAGCTTGGCTGACGACCGGATAACGGCGAAAGATTTCCAGTGCAATTTTGGTCCACCTAGTTGATACGGGTCACAATGTCAATGTGGATGTCACATTCAGGCCGATCTATCATGTCACACGTGTTCACATCAGAGGTGTGAAATGTCGCATATTGGTTGCTGCGGGTGCAATCGGAATCCGGCTACGAAACCCTAATCTGTGTGCGCAGAGGTCTTTTGTCCAGGCACTGAAGTTACCATGGCCTGCCATCATTAGAACACTTAACACGATACCACAGTCACCACGTCCCTAATCACAAATGACAATAGATTCACACTGTATTAGGTTCCACAAAATCCTGACTTGACAACTAATTTCATATTTATTGTTGTATTTGGCCTGAAGGTGGCACACCGAAAACGAACTTGTTCGCCACGTTTTGACCTTTGATGAAATCGCCAGGTATATTTGAACAGCTATTTCAAATAAGTTAGGATCCTGCTTCAGGGAAAGTGTACGGAATTGTTCGCATGTATCGAGAGATTTTATGAACGTTATAAACAAAACAGCAGTTTTCTCATATTAGCCTTCACCACCAGCATTCACGATATAATCTGACTGTTCTGTCCCTCACACAGCGTAAATGCTCACTGCCCGCTCCCAGCACAGCCACATCCTAATGCACACGCAAGCACTACGCACACACACGTTGGACCATCTCCTACGCTCTCAGCCAACTGGAGTGCCCCAAAAGGATTTGATGCGAAAGGGGACGGTCACACATGGCACGCTTGGACGCGGATCGGCAGAGCGGAAAAATGGATACAGAAGTAATTAACCTATCACGTGACACGGTACAGACAAACGTCACAGGAGCCCTGTATTGTTTTAACCGTTTCCATTAACTTTTCTTGAGATGCTGGTTATTAATAGCGTGTACTCAGATTATCAGGGTTGAGTGTCATACTGTACTCCATGCTTTAGCTGTCGTATTTCCTCTACACAAGAAATATGTCTGCTCGAAACAGATTATATGATGTACGGTGGATGACAGAATGAAGTCTACTTGTTCTTCAAGTGCTTGGTCTTTCGTGAACAAAAGTAAGATACTTCTGAACGTTTTGCCAATAAAGGGATGGGCGCTATCCAGATCATCTTCTGTCTCTTCATCTTTTTTTCTCAAAAAGACTGGGTTTCCGAGTCTTGTCGAAAAACCAGTAACACCTTGCCTACGTGCAAAAAATGAACAGTAATGGAAGTGTAATATTGTTTTAGGATAAATCTATCAATGTCATATTATTGTGGTTAGGTTCCACTGTGATGAACCAACGCAATCAATTTATTTTTTGAGGAAAAAATGCTTTTCTGCTACTAGCACTCAAAAATGCTACTTGCCTTTAGTGTGTATGGCTTGGATTCGTCGGCTGCCACCAGCCTATCTTGGTTATTATAACTGTAATAACACTTATCGACGACGAGCTGCGTTGGTTTTTCTGCTGTGGGACTGTAAAATGAGGGCACTAATTCATTCGTTAGACTGATTCCCTTATCAAGTAATTTTCTTTTGTGTGTGAGGCTTTTGCTGCCGAGTACTTGATAGAAGGGAACTGAATAAAAAACACGACGAATGCTTTCTGTTCATTAATTTCAGACGTATTTTCCAATCGTGCAAAGTGAACACGGCAACTTAATTCGCTTCACCGTATTCATAGCGTGAGTTGGTTGAATCACTATTGTAACTGGAAAAGGCAGTCGTTATTGGCATGACGATCTCGTAGCAACAACGCGTAAACAACATCGGTAGCTAGCATTTTCTACTGGTGTCCGGAAGCCTGTTACTTCTTGAGGCGGATTCACAAGGGCCTGAGCGCACTTTGCTAGCGATCGATTAACTAGTGGATACTCTGCGTTCCATTTGCCTAGCAAGGTCTGTGCCATTTTTAAAGCCATTTTTAAAGCATTCAGAACTTAAGACTTGCTAACTCTAAGCACTCAAGCAATATGCCCTGAGAATAGTCCACCTTGACTACACTCCGTCATTCGAGCTTTCGTTCAGAAACAGAGACGTAAGTATTCCCATACCGCAAACAACCTGACAGCACTTGCGCAGTCAAACTGGTTTTCGTTTTTCATTGCTCATATTTTGCCAGGTTGATGATCTTCATATAAATTAGGCTATCGGACAGGCATCGAAGGAACACGGCAACGGTTTGGCAAAACGCGCGAACCACAACACAACCATCTACTGACAAACGTACCTCGGACTGGCGTGCACAAATTGCTAACGTCAGACACACATATCAACGATTAGGTTGACCTCAGAAGTGCATTCGGTTTACCTGCGAAATGTTTTCATCCAAGTTATGCTATTTCATACGTCCCCGTCAAAATCATTTGTCGGTTTGTTCACAATAACCCAGTGGTATCCGGTTTGTTAGGATGCAAACATGAATGAATGAGTGAAGTAATCTCCGTATATTCACGTATTCCAACACCATTTACGGTCAAGCGTGTGTTTCAATCCTTAACAAACGTAAGACATTGTCTTTGTGTTCGAAACTGATGTGGCCAATGTACACATCGGCCGAGTGGGTTCCATTAGGAGACTGTGAAACTAATGGTGGTCTGTGCTATAAAGTATAGGTAAGTCTCTCAAAAATCGGTCAATTAGTGAGTGACTCAGAGGACCAGCCCAAATTGGGCCATGTAGGAAAGGTGATCTTTGTAGGGGGACCTTAATGACGGGACGACTATTTGGCGCAGGTGATAATCTTCGCAAAAAGATTTCGTTGTTTACCATACAGAACTTTATTTTCGTTTCAAATATACCCATTACGATAATGAGAACAAAGACATATAGGCGAACATATGTTTTCGATAATTCATCTTCAGGCCGTGAACAATTCCCGTTCCTGATCTGTGAGGCTTTCCACTGTTGATTCTCGCTGCGCTATATTTCGCTCGAATTCGACAATTCCCCCGCGATGAGTATCAAGCTGATTTAGACTGTAGCGTTTCAGTGCT
>JTDE01002009.1:89602-104997 GCA_014338405.1 Paragonimus skrjabini miyazakii
GTCGTCATCATATACAGAACCAGGTGGGATCGAGCGACGCTTGTTCATAAGGTTTATCTTCTCTGGATTGCCGCTGTTAGTCCCAGACTAGGCTAGAACTAACAGCTTATCGCATTTCCAAACATTACTGGAAATATACGGTTTGTTTCCAAACCCTACTGCGTTCTTTCAGATCGACGCCTGTTTGGGCTACGTTTCAATTGCTCTTCAGGAAAGGCGTTTTACATTGTTAGTGGACAAGGGTCGAGCGCATAGCCACTTGTTCACTACAGTGTTTTAGCCTAAAAAGTACTTTCCATATGCATCAGTTTGTCAGGTCAACTCCTGGAAATCTAGAAAATGTATCACAAAGACGTCATGCAGCCATTCGGACTCTATTTTTGATCTACTGATCATTGTTCAAAACAAGAACATTTCAGAGAGGCGCCCACCAGCTGTCGTTCTGGACCTTAGCTTACCAGAAAAAGTAACAATGACGCACTTGTCCAACGTGGAAGACGGGCTGTAGAGAACAATAATCACCCACAATGCGGAGAACAAAGAGGGTGTATATGGCAGTTATAACCTTACCAGGGCTACATTCTGAGGATCAAGTGTTTGACGCATGACCTTCGCAAAATCTGCACGGGTCAATCGAACACGATTGCTCTTATTTATCAAAATGAATGTATTTTGTCCGGCAAACATTAACCTGTTATACCATCCCGAACAGTAAACTAATCTTTGAAGCACACATGTTACACCACTTAACAAAAAAAAAAACAACACCCGAAGCATTCTAGCGATATCCACTCCAAAATTGTACGACATATGTGCGACTATTATGTGGACTAAACACAACTGACCACTTTCGCCATCCTAAGGGTATTCGTCATGTGCTGGGCTTCGCCTGGACACTTCGGCGTGCGATCGTATTATAATGTGTCACATGAGACACGCCTGACTGCCAAGGTCAATCACGCGCTGTTCTGGTCAGGTTGTGTGCCTGTTTCGGCGGTCTTTCGTGGGGTCACATGATGTGAAACAAAAAACGAAAGCGATAAGCTGCTATACCCAAGGCTAGATCAGCACCGGAATGTCACCTCACAGAGGGCAGAGGATGACGCACAGCATTGACGCTGTTGAACGTAGCAGAGAAGCATTGCTAATGAGACTAGAGAAAACCCAACATTTAACCGAATGGGTCACAAATTCCCCTTCCCTCGAAATGGCCGTTACTCAGGTTCAAAGCAGAACGCATACCACTTAATGTTTCCGCTGACACGGTCTATTTAACAGAAGCCCCTTGTTGGCATACTCAGAGCTACAAAACTACCCTGGTAACATAATGTCTAAGAAGTTTAGTAGGCAAGGTATAAGCTCTATAACGTTCACACCAAATGCTCATTAGATATCAAATCTGCCCACATCAATTTTTATATTGGAAATTTTGTTGACACTCAGTAATGCGATCTTGAAATCCAAAGCAAATGGGAGAGCTGCGTTTCGATTTGGATAACGGAAGATATATTCCGAAAGTAGTTGCCCGGGTCAGTCGGGGAGTTAGTAAACATAGATTGATCAACCAAGATTTCTGTCAGTTTCCGTTCACCAAAGAACACTGAGAAAATCCTACGTAGTCAACGTGAATAAACCGGGCAGTTCCGTATGATACAATAAATCGTATCAACCTGCCTTGAGCAACAACGATGTAACTGTGGTAATACCGAAACCGTATTGCCGCGCGCGCTCACGTGTGACTGACAGTCCGGAAATGCATCTACGGCGTTCGCTCATTCGTCTGCTGGCTGAGCCTAAGGGTCCGGTAGTTGTTTAGGCGAACGGTGTCGACACAATGTGATTGAATGAACAAACCAACATGCCTCCACAGCTAAAAAGCTAGCCTCCGGTTCATGCGTACTGAATAGCATTTAATGGTATAGCGTCGACTTCGAGCAGGTCTCGATAGAATTTAAACAGCCGATCCTGTCTTTTCATGCACAAACAGTTGCAATAATGAAATGAAAACATTCCTGTTCCAACATACTTGTTCAAGCTTGAATTCATCACGTTTGCCTCTCATCTTTTGTTTGAGACTGAGATGTTCCAACTGCTTATCATCCATTTAAAGAAGCGTACATTGTGAAACTTGACTTAAGTAGCTTATCAAGGTCCGATTAGGCACAGACCAAAATACAAAGCTCATAGGGGCGTTGTTTTATGCGCTCTTGGCGAATGCAGAAATGCAAAATTGGCATCTGTTTTGTGATTCAACACCAACGTCCGGTGCGGTTCACAGTTAAATTTGTCAACATAGCTCACTGCTACGTTCCAGCGGACGGACAAGTGAGATACGTAGCAGTTAACTACTAGGTTGAACCTAGGTGATACCAGAAATATATGGTGAATAGATGTTATGGTCACTCTTGGTGGAACGCTTTCTGATAGCATTGATTAATCGTGTCGGAGCTTCAAATAATCCGTAATCTCGAGACAGAAAGGTGTACACTGCCGATAAGGTTAACTCTATGACCGTAACGGTGACGCCATAACTCATTAAATTTCTCTAGACTACTCCGATCATAGTGTGGGCAGCTATGTTTGCGTGCATCACCCAATCCAGCCTAGAACAAAAAGGATGAAGTGTATGGTCAGTGAGATTCTGCTGAACGGTTATTTGTAATGTCACACAACAGGTCAAGGTCAGCCCAACAACACACTACCATATCATGCTACTCTACCCAGTGTGTGTACATAAATGCTTAGTACGGGAGCTGCCGAGAATGTCATTCGACAGTTGCATGCCCTGGGAATTATCGCCAAAAATCCAACTGGCGTTATTCAGTACAAGGTTTTAAACAAAATTTCCGACTCGAAAACACGACCACAGGCTTGACGATCAAAGCTGCTGCCACACAACCGTCTCTAGCTCCCCGTACATCGAATCAATGTTTAGTCCGAATGGGTTCCCATTAAAAATTGACTTTGAAAAGTAACACCGATGAGTACAAACTAGGAAATCTGATAATAATTAGTATACACGATTGGTCACAGGGGCCGGACAAAGTCATGCGGGTGGTAAAGTTCGGCTGACGCGAGCTCCCTTGATTAGTATCTCTAGCCGGAACAGTAACACAAATGGAAAGCGGACATAAATGCCGAATTGTTTCATGCAAAAGTTACGTTATCGTGCGATCGTTTGTGTGCGTCAGAGGGGAAGCCGGAGGCAAATTAAGGAAGAAATAAGCGCAAACTGAATCTGTACAGTCAAATCAAACAGCACACAGATCGATCGAAAAACAAAAGCAAGAGGGCGAAGGCCGAACATAGCCAACGACGGAAAAACACCGGTTCATAAGTTAAACGAAGATGTAGAGAAGCGATGCACCATAGGCAAAGCACATCGCCCAGTTCTTTCCAATCGACAGCGTGGTCAAATCGAATCGCACGAACTTTTATTTTGTGTACGGAATGTCGTAGGTAGAGTATAAGCACAGACAAAATCCGTGAGGTCGTGGAACGTGAGGGAATGTTAATCACAATACTGGAATGAATTACACGAGGTGGCAAATACGTACGGAGAGGGGGGGCGCACAAATTGCTGATCAAACAAGATGACGCGGGTATGTGCGAAAGAAAACAGCATGTGCGTGTTTGTGGTCAACAAACGAGACGTCTTTGGATTTGCTCAATGTAGTCGGGTAACATCATGGCAGAAACAAAATCAGCAGAGAGATAATCATGGCAAGCGAATTTCCACGTCCAGAGTTTTGCGAGTTCTTCAAAACGTGCTCGATCCTGTGTGTACAGCGCCCCGATTACCGGTTCCATGCATATCATAGTGTACGGATCGGTAAGTAGGGATTGCACACTGATCAACAATTTCTCAAGCGTCAATGCCAGACTCCAGTTATGTTGAATACAATCCATACCAACATCACCGTGAAAGCTGATATTCGGATGGAGAATGCGCGTAAGAAATCGGATCACAGGTGGGCGGATGGGGTAGCTATCTGGGACAAGCACATGCACATGAAACAGACCGCCCTGGTAAGGAGATTGGGGAGGGCCTTCAATTCCTGCCAAGCAATGCGAATATGTTTCTTTATCCAGAGCAATTACGCGTATGCCAAACGGTGGATCTGTGCATAAATTCCTGATCTCGTTCACGATGCGGCGATATCGCAAATTCGGGGCCTCCACGGGAAACAGAGCCGGAAGGCGCAGGCGTTCCAAACAGAACCGGCAAGCAACACTTTCCATCAGGTTTAAATATAATTGACGCCAACTAGTGATACGTACATGAGGGGTGAACAGAGGCCAACGAAGTTGCACGTATTCAAACCAGTCCTGATCTGAAATCTCCTCATCTACAACTTGGCGACATCGAGGGGAGACTTGTCGTAGTGTCCAAAGTGAAATATCGTCCAGGTGTCTGAATATATGAAGAAGGATTTCTGTGGGAAGATCATCCAATGATGGGAAGACTTGCTGTCCGTTATGCAAGGAACCAGAGATAGATTTGGTGGTGGGGTTGGAGACAGCATGTAACTGCTGCTGCTGTTGTCGCAGAGGACACAGACGCACCTGTGAACGGGAATTAGCGCCATGGGGACGGGGCATTAAAACCATCCCATGATGAGCTCCGACAGAATCCGGTTGAAGTGGGTAATCAGGGAATTCGGTCGCGTCATACCAGTCTGTGGGTAAATACAAATCGGAACCGCGCTCCGGCTCTTCGTTTCCACTGTCGTTCGAGGCTTCCTTTTTATCCAACATTAGACCTTCAGTCATTGAGGCGGAGCAAAATTCGTAAAGGAATGCGTGACATGTGGAGCACACTGGCTGCTCGCTACCAAAATCGTAGTATCCATTGCAGAATTTACAGACAACAGGCTTGAAAAATAGAAAGGAAGACACGAAATGAGATTCCAACCAGAGTCATTATTTTTAAAAAGCAATATCCAAGGCACACAAACTGAGTGATCAGAGCGATAGGCGAACAAATTATACAGCAATTACGTATAAAATCCCCGTTACAAACGATGGTGGTAAGGCGATTAAAAACTGTGGCTCATGACTCAGTCCAAACAAGGATAGAACTGATCGTGCAGTGTCGACCTGAAGGTGGGCAAAATGAAATATTGTACGGCTTATTCCCCGCCCGTAGAATTGCTCTTTATTGTGTGCTACTCTTTTATCTTTATCCCCAAATGTACTGCGATGAAAATGAGGTCAACGTGATGCCGTTAAACGGACAAACCAAATCCTCGAAAACCAGCCGGGCTAGCCATCATCAATATTCGAAATATTCATACAGATCAGTTAACAAGCAATACGTGCACACAACCTAGAAAGTATCGCCAATGGTATTTGTTGCCCTGTCAAAACAGGTACTTAAGATTGTATTTTCAATCGTTGTGTCAACTGACAATGCGGGTACACTGTGTGCGCTTGGATATTTGGCAGCACAAGCTATTGGTCAAGCTAGTGCTGGGATTGATTTAGCTGGTGGAATCGCGGTCAGACTAAGAGACTCACTTGAAACTTCAAGAGAGGTCCGGCACAGATGTATTTCATTCTTGCGATATATGCTCCCACTGACCATAGGTCAAACGCAATCAAAGATAAAGTTTCTCAACGACGCATCAACCCCATGAATAAACATGCCACACAGAAACAGTAAAACTTATCGAAGATCCCAATAACCTTGTAGGTATGCTGGGTGTTTACGAGGATTCTTACAGTACTCACCGAACAGAAAACGGAGAATGTCTCTTACAGTTTTGTGCTGATAACGTTCCACTTTAAGTGGGTGCAATCTTACGGTGTTAATACGTGACCTGGCGCCTATCATCACCGAGCCAATTCTGGATTCAAACTGACGACTGACGTAGGCGTCTTTGCTTCAATTAATTTAAATAAACATGGACCCATAATCATGCACTTGTGTGCATCAACGAGAAGTAATTTCGTCGTCAGAAGTTATTGAGCGTGGTTAAATCAGCTGAACCACAAGTCTTCAGCATCAATCAGAAAGTGTCGGCTCCCTTCGCCAAACGAAATGAAGGCACAGTATGCACACTGAGTAACTGTGCTACCATCCCGAATGATATCATTGCTCTTTCAGCAGTAAATCAGTGGGTACCCGTGCGGCTTTTTTTAAAAGTTCTTTATGCTCACCGGAGTGTTCTGTTGAAAAGCTCAATTCGAGATAAAAAGTTTCATACATCACGAGAAGTGAATTTTTACATGTAGCAGTCAAAAATAGCTAGGTTCCAATGGGGACCGATTGACCCAGAGTTCTACTAAGATGAAAAGGGTTATTGTAACCGGGAACTTCAGGTTTTTCCATCTCATCCGAACCACAAATACCAGAATGCCAACGTTAAGAAGTATAAACTACGAGGCGAACCGCGCGCCCAATAACATATTGAGGTTGTGCTCGGTCGAACAGTTTGAGCAGCAATTCAAATGGTCAACAACATTGCTCACTATGCTGTCTGAGATGTCCAGTGCTTTAGCCAAATAAAGACAAAAATTCGCTTGAATTCGTGTTACCGAAATGCCTTGTAACATTCAGCCTATCCGCCCCTTCTGAAAGATAAAGTCAGGAGGCCGACTGCATTGCTTTAGAAGCCCTGGATTGATGAGATCTAGCAAACATCATCATCACCTTCAAGAAGTCTATAAAACGTTTGTGCTAACCTGCCAGGAATTACTCTAAGTCAGTTGTGTAAAACAGCAGTTTTCAAGTAATTATAATCAGGCTTATACAGTTTCATGTAATATATGATTTATACATGAGATAATACATGTCATGTAGATAAGAAAATGTCTAAGGATAGAGTAGATTCCGTTATAATGAGAGAGACGATGGTGATATCGTCAAATGGTTCACGCTTGGCAGGGTTTCAAATGGTTTTGGGATGAAGAGTTAAGAGAGGTAGTGTGTAGGAACAGGTTCTGTGCACACAGGCATGGGTAGTAGAGTTTGATGGCGATGATTTCAGCTGCACACTGACCAGTTGGTGCGAGCTTGAGGGAACATCTTATGGCTAGTTCAGAACGTTTCGTCCGGTTTAATTCGATAGCCAGTGCCAATCATATCGGAACCGACTAAGCTGGAAATAGTTTTAATCGCTGGTATCTCCATCCTTGATGATAAATAACCGACTATTCCGGCGACATTTGAACGAGTTCACGCCTCGTGTTGAAAAGCAAAGCTTAGTCTATGAATCTGTTGTGAATGTCCAGTTCTAATAAGCATCTCTCGAATTTACTTCGATTCATCCTGGAGAGCATCTGACTTGTGAACCTTTTGCACTCTGCATACCAGATAGCAGACTAAATCTCTTCGGTACTTTAGTGAGACGAAATTGTGAAACTGCGCGTACTGACCAGTTCACTTTTTTTTCATTGAACCTATTTTTGAATGGACCTCACCAATTGACGAAACAAAGATACGCCTAGAAAAGATGGCCCGTTATAAGGTTTTATTTCGATGACCTTTGTATTGGGTTACGCATTACTAAGATAAGTTAGTAGGACTAAGCCATAAGGGAAGGCCGTCAGTAAGGATTTGTAGGTGCCTCCCGAAATGGATTTTCAATGATCCGATCATGCCCATTACAAACCTAATCGGTTCCTATATGATTGACAATAGCCATAGAATCAAACCAGATGCAACGTTTCAAATCACTCAAAAAGGTCTTTTAAGTTTACACTAAATCGGTCAGAATACGACTGTCATCAATAGCTAAGGCAATCGCCATCAGATTCTATTATCCCTACTTGTGTGTGCAGAGGCACTTAGTGCAAACTCCTCGCCTTCCTCGATAATCTACTCCCGAACTACCTGAAACCCGGTCAACCGGGAATCAGTTGACGCTGTCAGCCATGGCTGATATGTTTCACACCCCACCCACACCATCTCCTAAATTATAATGCGATCCGTCCTATCCTGTGAGACAGTTTCTGATCTGCGTGACTTACATTGTCATTTATAACTCGCATATACTTCATGAAATTGTATAAACCTGATTGGAATTAACGGAAACTGCTTTTTCTAAAGTTGTTTTTTTATGAATTTGTATAATTCGTGTTAAGTCAAAACTGCCTGTCATTAAAATGCTTCGTAGACTAATACGTGAACAATAACATCCGTGAAGAGCAAGCTGGATTTGCCTTTGTTATGGCCGCATTGACTACATGATTACGCCTTGCCACACGTTAGAAAACTACTACTTGTGCGGAAAGCTGTCGACTGTCTTCTTACATAATAAGGGAATCTTTGATTTGGGTTACACAACAGCGTTTCGGGACTAAGTAACAAGAAAAAATGTGGTCGGGAAATAGAGTACCCTCATCTATAGCCGCACGTCGGGTCGAGGAAAGGTACACAAGAAGTTGTCGCCAACCATTAGCAGTCAATATGTCTGACACCTCTCGTCTTAGTTACTTTCGTAACAAACGGGCCTGCGTGGAGCGCTCCAACCGAGTAGGAGCAGAGAGCGAAAATAATCCCATTCACATGGCTTTCAACGTGAATACAGTATCTCCCTGACAGGTAGTGCTTCGTGCATTGCTTAAATACTCAAAAAACTTTGGAGATTCAGCTTGATGTGACCTGTTCATCTGTGAACTATAAGGTGTTGCGAGAATGGTATACGCATGGAAATGAACGACAAGTTCGTTTGTTTTAAGAGTTGTACCAGTTCTGGTGAAATATAAGGCACGATCGCAAATCGTTTACCAAATTAAGCTACATGTGAAGCCGGTATCATTTCAGTTCTTCTTTGAATTTCCGAGAGCATAACGCAACTATAAACTATAAAGCCGTCCTACTCGACACAGGAGACGTCCATGGAATATCTACACTCGAACCTTGATGTCCTTCAAACATCAGCCATGTGCAATGAAAAGACCATCTTAACAATGAATAGACATGTCGTCGTGTTATCGGAAAGATTGGGCTCCCAGTACAATAGGCCGCGTTCGCTCAGACAAGTCTAACGTATACAAACCCGTTGTTTATAATGTCATGTAATAGTAAAAAGTGATGGGCTGGACTGGAAACAAGTATATGATTTGCGATCGAAATATGAAGCACTTAGCGTCAATGGGGGTGTTCCGGCTAAGGTCTATAGTACAACGGGCGCGTTACATTGGTAACGCTCACATTGTGAATAAGAGTGTCTGGAAAATTAACATTTTTACCCTTTATTGCTTAATTATTCCGTTTTCTGCCATTTGACGTTTTGTGTCTGCCGTGGTCCTCAAGGCACCCGCATGCAACTGGATACCAGCGTCTACTCAGCAAAGATCATACGTATGTGCACATACGTGATTAGAAGCAATGGTCAGAACTAGTTGGCACCGACTAGCTGACTCGAACTGGACAAAAATAGGAAACAGTTCACGTAGTCAATTTTCAGAACTTTTAGGCACACATACTCGTCACTCGTAAATGGATCACTTTGATGACTCTCGTTGAGTACTACTCACTGTTCGATCTGCACATGGAGCTGCCGCAACTGACGCCGCTACGTCTGACCGGATAACACAAACCGGGCAGCGAATGAGGCTTGATAAACAATATCAACACACTCAGTATGGATATGCTCAGAAAGGGACAGTGCCATCGCTGTAATATGCCTCAGATTACTGCCGATCAACGCATTATACCATCTTCAAATGGTCGGTCATTGTGGATTGACAATATTGGTAGTGAACGCTTTCGTAGTAAGACCATACAGATCAAACTACTGGAGGCGTTATTTGGAAAAGTTCGCCTGATCAATCCAATTGATAAGTTCAGGCATGGATTGAAACTCAACTACCTTAAACTGTAGAAATGTCCACACGTTCGTTGAATCGTTCATTTTTTAGTTCCAACACGCATACTTCCCACCGAACTTCGTGTGATGAAATCGTAACTCACCAGTTCGCTTTCTTAATTTCACAGGACGGCAAATTTTGATCTCTAGCGGTTAGCACGCCCAGTTCGATGGACGTGCTGAGTCTCGCGAAACAGTGACCAGTTGAATGGACGGTAGTAAAGATCGGTAAGGAGAACTAAGCAACACTAACAATTTATTTAATTCACTATAAACGAGTGGATATTCAACCAATCCACTGACGAACAAGCGGTATTCATACAAGATCAGAGCCAAGTAATCGATGCGAATTGACGATGCTCACTTTTCTTTCCAATAGCGCAAACTTAGTGTACGTATGATGCATTTTACCTTAGCAATCGAGAAAGAAAATATAGATAAAAACGAATTCAAATAAACACGTATGCCCATACACAACAGCAGAGAACCGCAGTGAGGATTGTAACTGAACGAATATAAACGGAAAAAAACCTCCGAAGGAATGAATACCACGTAGGGAACGAAAACAAAAAACCCTCACAGCAAATGGGAAAGCGGACAGACCTTTGATGCCTCCATGGGTTCAACCATCAGCGACGAGCACAGGAAGGTGACCGGTGACGCTTAAAAATTGAAATTCGCAACAACTGTCTACGGAAGGAGGAAATCAATCAATACCGTGGCTGGACAAATCAGAGAACGCCATCAACAGTGAATTAGGAAGACGCCGTCGATGTGCGCAACAACCTGAAGAGAATAATTACAATAGTGAATATGAATACGGACAGACGAATTTCCAGGGAAGTAGGTTACCACAAACTCGCAGTGCGAAGACGTGAGTTAATAGTGGACCGAAACAAAGTAGGAAACAAAAAGCGAATTATTACGAAAACGCCGAGCTAGCTCAATATTATTAGCCAAGAGTCTCACACAGGCTCTGTTAAGTTTGTCGTCATAGAGAATACGAGTGAAAATAAAATGAATGAAGCGAGAAACTAACGAGGAAAGTAATCTTAGGATCCGGAATACAAACACCATTGATTTCATTATCAATTTCAACTTAAGGCCACATCCATGAGTGTTATGGTCTGGATTACTGGTAGTCACGAGGTATATCCACGAAACAGCAAAATAACAAGCATAAACATATGGGGAAAAAAGGAAAAACAGTGGATACTTATGGAGAAGAATCACCGACTTGACGGATACATACTCGCAACGGACGGTTACATAAAACCATGCATTAAGTGCAATTAACAACGTGCGACAACGAAAGCAATAAAAAGACCAACTTATTATTAAGGCCTTATATTCACTTACAGCTCGGCTGTTTGCTTAAATAGTGACTGTCATCTTGACACGGCTTGCGCATCACGATGACCTACTGGGCTAAATTGGACAGGGTGACGATCACACTGACAGCTACTCAAGACAAGTAATTCAATCAGTAGGGATCTGACAAGCCACAGTCTCCTGGTCTTTCAGGTTGGGAGTGGGGCAAAAAAAGTACAAATTCCGGTACATTGCTACTCACCCACTGCATTGCGGTATAGGCTTTCGAGTCAAATGTTTTAGTTGAGAACCCTAATCGTTCTCCTGCCTATGTCTGGACGTGCTGTTGACGTCTCAATCCACACACAAACATGAGTACTCAAAACACCAATAGCTCCATACTGCAGTGGCTGTCTCCCAGTATAACCCTGGTCGACCTATCAGTTGTATAAACCTGACCCTCCCCCACTGTCCTATCAAATCTAGCTCTCAGGCCCCTCCCGACCCACATTTCTAGCAATCACTCTGCTGGCTCTCGACAGATATAGCCAGTGATAGCAATACTGTGCCGATAAGTCCCATCTCGTACTATCCAGTCTCAAACATCCCTAGTTTCTCGCCTAGATCTGGAGCGCGAATTAACATAGGTGCTTTCAAAGTTCGCACTCTAAAACAGATAGGTCAACAGGCCACTCTTGCATGGACGTTAAATTCGTTGAATGTCGACGGTTGCTGCATTTCAGAGACTAGAATTCAAGACAGTACTCAACGTATAGAACAGCATCCGTCCTCTCTACCCGATACTGGTGATATATTCCGGGTGACTCCACAGCCGCCGCCGGACCTATGCTGCTACCTTGGCGAGATGGTCGTGCTTGTGTACTGTTTTGATCCAGCGGGCTATGTTGACTAGGACTCTGGTCCTTCCAGGTGCAACCTTATCAGACAGGCCAAAGGGGAGCATTCAGACGAAAATCAGTTACACTTATATAATTGTATATCGCACCACTGACCGCGTAGGTGTGCTTAGCTAATGAGGCACGATCCTATGAGCATACAGCAGAACTATTTTCATACTTGCGGCATTGCTGTCTTCTGTATCAGGAAGAAGGGGGTTAGAAAAGGTGCCCTAAAAACAAAGAACACTCCGACCGCTCAACGGTTGACCTTGACCGCCGGCGTATTATCCAATACGGTCGAAAAATATTTATCTCCCAAAAGCCTGATGTAGATTCGAGTACATCCACTGCGCGCAGCAGTGCTCAGAATCAGACATAAGTGTCTTATTCACTGCGCCCTCGGGCCACTCACCGCCAAGTGAGTCAGATTCTTGGATCATTGACTTCGGATAGGGTACCCCAAGAAAACCCTGTATCCTGTTATCTCGCAGGTCAGACTTTTCAGTTAGAGACTCGGGATGAGGTCCCTCAAGTCAACCCCCTTCCGCGGGACAAAAGACCGGGAAGTATCAGAAGTTATTGTTCTCCCGACAGTGACCCTAATCATCTAACACAACTTACCCCTACTATTTCACCCCCATGTCTTCTGCCTTCCATGTGCCTTCGGGCGGTAATTCTTTTCTGAGGCCAAAACAACTGGTAAACATTGGCGCCCTCAATGTCCACACTCTCCGACAAGTCGGTCAGCAAGCTGCTCTGGCCAGTGCTCTCTCAAGTCTGGGTATTGATGTGTGCTGTGTGTCCGAGACGCGGGTCTATGATTCTAGCACGGTTATCCATTTGAGCTCACCTCTAGATAACTGTCGATCCAGGCACTTCTGTCTCAGAGTTTCTGGTGACGCCGAAACAGAAACTCGCGATCAAGCTGGAGTGGAAATCTCACTGAGTCCCAGAGCAGAGCAATGCCTGCCCGATTGGATCCCAGCAAACAGCCGCTTTTGCGCTGTCAGACTCAATACGTCGGTTAGAGTCTGTCGACCCAAATCAGAAGGGCGTTGTATAATCATTAAATCGGCGTACGCTCCGATGGACAGCTGTTCGAATGTTATCAAGGATGTGTTCTATGACGCTCTCGTTGACCTTCTGAGGCAAGCAAAACACTCAGACATCATCATACTAGCGGGCGATTTTAATGCTCAGCTTGGTCGTCTTTCTCCGGATGAGATACGACTAGGAAGTATGTTTGGTGTTCGGGCACAACGCACTGATAATGACGAGAGACTGCTGCAGCTGTGCGCATCCCACGGTCTCTATATTTCGAGCACTGTATTCCAACATGGGAAGAAGCACTGTGTTGTTTGGAGATTTCCGTGTGCTTCACAGTTGTGGACACAGTTGGATCATATAGCATCACCATCATGATAACAGCCATGAGTCTGACCAAAAGGTACTGTGGCTCGGGCCGCCGTTCACCTCAACAATGACGTGGAATATCCTGGAAGAAGACTTTACTGAGAAAGTTGAATATTATTAAAACGAGACTAAGTAGAGGAATAAGAGATGGTATGGATACAGGTACGCCATTGATTGCGACACATCGACATCTCGGATAGCGTCTCTAACCAGCGGTTTGAGTGACCACGAGGACCCCATCCAAGTAGGCGACACCTACCCACTTTGCTCAATGGAGCAGTCAAGGTCTTCATATTTTGTGACCACGTTGTTGGTTGACCACCACGCGGTTTTACCCAACTGTTGGTGGCCTCAGCATATAATGCCCGGTAAGGTAAACGCGTAGATGACATACGGGATACGTGACTTAACCATCGCAAGCTGTGTACCGTGATTAACTGACCAACTGATCGCGCATCCCGAGCGTTCCGGAATACGTGCGGATCATATAGCAGTCAGTTACAGGTGGCGTCACTCTGTCAAAAACTTTCGTGCCTTATGGAGCAACCACCTGGACTTGGACTATGGTGTTTTGCGTGCCCGTTTCGTTGTATCATTTGCCCAGAGGACATGCTCGTAAATGTAAGGTACTCAACCGGCATTCGAGCGAGGAGAGTGTGAAGAACGCTTACTAAGAGGCGTTGGTGAACAAGTTGCCCAGTTCGAGTCAGATGAACGATCCCAACGAACACTGGGAACAAATCGCCGCAGTTGAGAAAGCATCCTGTGAACAGGCATGTTCCGAAGGAGCTGTTCAGTTTCGACAGAACTGGAATTCCATCAGCTCGATAAACCTCATGAACAAGCGTCGATCGATCCCACCTGGTTCAGAGTATGATGACGACCGTCGAGAACTTAAACACAAGCTTACTAAAAGCTTGCGCAAAGACCGTAAGCACTACTTGGTCGAACAATCGAAAGAAATCAAAAGAGCCTTTTTGTCTGAGAATAGCAGAAGGATTATCTTCCCCTAATCCGTGGTTGTACTGGCCATCGAGTCAGTGTAAGTGAGACCACACGTGAAATAGATGATTCAATTATCACCAGTAAATCGCGCCGACTTGACAGATGAGCCGAACATTTTGAAGAACAGTTCCGTTGGCCTCAACTGGATCATGTGGATGACGGGACCCGAATGGTCAGTTATTGCGTTCCAGACGGCCCTCCATCGGAAGCAGAAGTGGTCCTGGAGCTCAAGTTATTGAAGCGTAATAAGGCTCCTGGTCCTAACCTCCTCCCTCCTTCTCTTTTCAAGGATGGTGAGAGATTGATATCAGAACTGACAAAATTCCGCCAGACGATTTAGGAGACTGAAGACGTACCTCGAAATTGGTGCTTAACAACAGTAATTCAAATATTTAAAAATTGGATCAGAAGTCTATGTGACAACCACAGAGGCATCAGTTAGGTGTGTACTGCATCCAAGTTACTCACTGGTCTCGTTTTACGTCGGCTCACTAAGCCCACAAAAAGCCAGGTACGTGAAGAACAGACAGGATTCCGATCCAGTCGGGGGTGCGTTGATCACATTTTTACCTTGCGACGGATCTTGGAGCATTGGTACTCTTACAGACAGCCGACAGTCGTGGTCTTTTTGGACCTGAAGGCTGCTTTCCACTCAGCTGCTCGTAACGTTCTCTGGAGCTGCCTTCTCCTCAAGGGAGTACCAGAGAAATACGCGAATCTATTGAGATCGTTGTATGCTCACTCTACAAGCAGGGTGAGAGTTTATGGACAACTGTCTCGGGCGTTCATCACTTCTAGTGGTGTTCGTCAGGGGTGTCCGATTTCCCCCTTCTTGTTCAACTTTGTCACGGACGACATTCTGGAGGGTGCGCTTCGGGAATTCAGTGGGCTTGGTGCTGAGTCGCTTCCTGGTGCTGGATTGACCGATCTGGAGTACGCGGACGACATT
>JTDE01002009.1:115632-126205 GCA_014338405.1 Paragonimus skrjabini miyazakii
GATCTTGTGTTCGTACCTGAATTTTGTATAGTGTTTAGATCCACTACAACTGCAAATCTTTCACGTCGCGAGGAGGCTTAATAGGCACGATGTTCCATCTGCTAACATCATACTCACCCGCTCCGAGGTTGTCGATAGCAAGCAGCTCGGGCATGCCGTGGAGTATTAAGTCACACTCACGGTCGGACCGGGACACATCAGGGTTGGGGTTACCTAATCTTTGCGCCTCCCTAATGTCTCAGGGGAATTCAGGTTTGGCTCTGACAAGGCCTCCAAGATGTGACTGAGGACAGAAAGACGCCAAATATACACCTTTAACATTCTGAGAGTTGTCGAGAGTAATGCAGATAAAACGGAGTTGTACATCCCGGTTGATTTTACGCAACCTGTGTTGCGCAGGTTCACCGTTTGATTGAAATTGGAATGCTTTGTGACCACCCTCTCAATGGTCGAGGTCCTCTTGTTCGCCGAAAATGAATTATTAATGTTCACATTCTGATGCGTTAAACAACAAGAGGGGAGGACACTGATGTGGAGCGTTCGTGCCTTGTGTTCCACCAGTAAGTAGAACCTTCTGCGATAACCGGATGTGTTGGGGGAAATCTAGGAGTCATACTTCAGTCTGTCGGTGTCAGCATTGTGTCCTAATAGCCTTTCTATTGAGTTTTCGTCGCGGCCCGGAACTATACCGTTTCCATGAGGTCGGTCGACGGACTTCCTGTGGCGAAAGTGGTGCAGTCATCGCGTAGCGGTAACTGAGAGCAATTAATAGTGCACACAGATTCATGGGTCATTGCTGCTATCAGATATTTGGAGGCTGCTGCTTTACTTTCAGTGTTGAAACTTTCGCCAGCTGGTTATTCGGCTTCGACCATCCAGTTCGCTTAGAATAAGTGATAGTTTTTGTTATATACCAGCTCGGGATCAAGATGTAGTGAGATAATCTTACCCCAAGGATACACGCAGACAGAGAAACCAATGCAAACTAAATCCTGTCTAAGGTATCCTCACTAACTTTTATACAAATTAAGTCAAACGGTTTGGGCGTCATGGTTGATATGTCACTGATAAACTGATTGATGATAACACAACACGGACTGACCTAACCACGGCAAATCCCATATGACCTCTGTTCCTCTGATAGTGTGATTTCTATTACAACATTGTATTGCACCGAGGTGCATTGAATGTACTACATATACTGATACGTTCACTTGACGTGACATCCCTGTCTACTAACGTTCTGCTCCATGAAACAGTTGGTAGCATTTGCAAGTTTATTGTAAGGAGCAGTGCTCCGTTTCCCGTCCCGATAATCGAACTGATATCATTATTACTTTTATGCACGTATAATGTAAGATTAAACTTCCATCCCTGTAGTTTTTCTACAAATGGATGGGGTTGGAATGGTCTGTCCGCTGAACCCACGTCTAGCGGATTTCTTCATGGCCAGAGTCGAATCTACACTGTGCGAAATCCTGTCAAAACCATTGTACAGACGTTACGTAGGAGATATTCTAACCATCTTTGAGAGCTCAAGCGAATCAAATACGTTACTCTCAAAGTTGAGTCAAGCTCATCCGAACCTTAAACTGACGAGAGAACAAAGTGAATGACTGCCTTCAGTACCTGAACATTCTGATCACTCGAATATCAGGTGGCACGGTAGAAAGAACCGTCTCCAGCAAGTCCACCTGGACAGGATATTACATGCATTTCAAAAGCTTCTCTCCGGTGCAGCATAAGAGAAGTCTAGTCAGGACGCTTTTCCACAGAGTATAGAGGACTTTTACAGAAAACAACCCACAGCTAGAGTCAGGCTTACTGACATACACTACCATACGACGGGTACCCCCTGCAGCTTATTAGAAGGTACAGCAGGACCGTCATCTAAACTATTGAAGTGACGACGGTACCAATGAGAAGGGCATAATTAGAACTCCAGTTTCTAGTGGATAACTGTCCAACAATGACGAGGAAGCGTCTAACTACTGATCCATCCAGGACTTATAACGCCGCACAGCAGTGTATAATGCAACGAACGAGAACTCTACCAGTCGTCCCGGTTACTAACAAACAATGTACATCTGTCACACCTCATTGTTAATACAACTACTCGTGTAGCTGCAGTATGAACTACATAAGGGGGACAAACAGACAACTGGCTGTTCGTATTAAGGAGCATGCTCCTAAATGGCTGGAAACTCAGTTAGAAACGACAGACGTCTGTATGGATGCCGACGGATGGCACCCAGCATCATCGGTTGCAAGGCACATAATACAAACAAGACACAGAGTCAAAGTTCCTGACGCGTTCTTGGTTATTTTAAGGAGTATTTGGAAACGCGTACTTCACTTTTCTGAACCTTTGTTCATTAAACATCACAGTCCCCCCTGTGTGTACAAAAACAATTTGTGTTTGCGCTGAGGCCACCCTGGTAGTCGACATTCATGCAATTTTGCTTTCCAGTTTTTGTGTCCGTCTGTTTTATCTCTTAAGCCATAACCCACTCTGTGGAATTCTGACTTGTTTAAAAGTAGTTACACGTCCATGTGTGATGAGAATGTACGAAACATTACTCCGGAGAACATCACATGAATTGCGTCTTCTCATTGTTTTATTGAAATATTTAATGAGTATTTTGGGCACAGACGGCGCCGGACTATGTGAAGTTTCTGCAAATGTGCAACTTCGATTATGAATAGTTCCGTGGTGCACAAAGCAGATACAAATTCGCAATCGACTGATCACTTGCAGGAACGCAGTCACTAACCGTCAATGATGGGACAAACTTGAGGACGAACACACGAAACTACAGTCATTACTCCGACTGCCGGTTACAGTCTTGGCCCACCCTCGGTCAAAGTGGAGACACAAGAGGACAGCGTTCTTCCGTAGCAGGTGGCTCCAGCAACAGTCCTGTAAATGGAAACAGCAAGGACGAGCAAGAGACAAAGGTACGGTAAGTCAGGCACGCAGCTTACACAAACGAAAACGGCGCTAGCAACACAGCAGCGCGCTCTGTTGCACGATTCAATTTCAATCTGCGCCTTCCAGTTTTGACTGCGCATTACAACTCTCTTTGACGTCAGAAGTTAAAACATTCTGCCAGCGGTCAGCGTTTTTACGTGGGTTTGAGGTTGAAGTCCCAAGTTATTCGGATCCATTCAGTTTGTCTCTTTTGGTAAGCAGCGGTTTCCCGTTTATTTGAAAGGCAGCCGTAGGAAGCAAGATGCAGCACTGTTCTTGGGAGCTACGCAGATCTCTAAGAACAGAGTGGAAAACTGAGCTAAAATTTGAATTCCAATCAAATAATGTCTCAAGTGGTAATCTGATAATACTTTGAAATGGTCCATAGAAGAGTAGCCAACAGTCTCTGGTGAAACGTCGTTTAGGTCGTTGATATACTTGTAAAAAAGGGGCTGGTACTTAAGGATTGTACGAAGTCAAAGCTTATAGAGCTTCTTGTTATTACCTCTTCGATTAGTGCCAGCTGCAGGTAAAGAATCGCAGCACAACCTGTACTCTGAAAAAGTGTTTATAGATTAAGTGCCGCGGAGTCTTTGAAAATCAAATGGATAAAGATCAGGAACGTCAAAACGAGACTCGTAGGAGAAATGCCGCAAACCGGTGACAATTTTGATGACTACTCGCTGGACACGTTCAACGGTATCTACATACATTTTAAAGCCGGTGTGTATGATTTGATTAGCATACTCCAGCAGCGGTCTTATAAAGACCTCGCAAATCGTTTGAAAGGCATGTCTGTCTACGCGGAGGAAGGCTCTTTATATCATTTCAATAGTCCCAAATCCCTTTTTGGTGGGCATCTGGTGGTGATTAGAGAAAGATAACCTAGACGATAGCCAAATCCCTAGGTCTTTTGAAATTCAACTTTTGCCATATTTAGTACACATTGTGCACCATGTATCATGAATAGGTTCCCAGAGTCTCCTCCGATCAACATATGTGCACACTTGCCGTCGTTTAGAGGGAGACTGCAGCCATTTGACCAACACTTAATACGGTCAAGTTCAATCTGCAATTCACTGGAGTCACAAGCATTCCAGATATTTAAATCGTCGGCATAGAGTGGGGTGTTACGAGATATAAGTTCAGGAAGGTCATTGATGTATATTAAAACAACAACTGACCGGGTACGGATTCTTAAAGAATCCCAGTGGAGGTCGGGGAGGGAGAAGGAAGGTCAGATCCGGTTTTTACTGTGAAGGTCCCGTTATCAAGAAAGGATATAATCCAGGGGAGAACCTCTCCTTGCATATCATAAGCATCTAGGCTATGCGAAAGGGGACCGTGTAAGACATGTTCGAAGGCTCTGGCTCATTTGAAGAAGATAATATCCGAGATGTGGCCATTGATATGCATGACCGGTTGGGAAGAGAGCCATGATGGGTAGAGGAAAAAGAGTTCTTTGTAGAGGAACGCTTAGAGTTGGGGCGTTCTAACAGGAGTTCTGTTATCTTACAAGGGATATTGGTGAGACTGATCGACCGGGAATTAGCAGGGGAGTGGAGGCCGCTTGCCTGAAATATAGATGTGGCAATAGCCTTTTTCCATGCCTCCGGAGGAGTGTTGGTCCGAAGTATCTGTTTAAGCAGAATATAGAGGGGCACCGCCAAACCAAGGGCCGTTACCATGAAGACTCAATGATGGATCGCGCCTGGTCTGATTGCACTATGAGAGTTGACCTTAATCAAAGGATCTTGAACGTCGAGCACAAGGAAGTCAGCTGTTAGCAGTGGAAATTGTAAGTTCCTACGCGGGAAAATCGGATGCCAGTTTGGCGGAACCACACTGTACTTGAATGCTAGTCGTAGACCATGAGTTTCTGAGCTGTGGTGTCTGGGAAAATTATTTTACCGGAAAAACCGCTCCAGTAGCTTGGCTCCTGGTGCATAAATTAAAATGGTCAAAATCTGCGTCACTGACTCATGTCTGTTTGTTTTAACTGACCGTTAACTGAAAACGGATTGATCGGTATGGCTGCTGTTGTGGTTGATTGCGTGTCGCAACCTCAACACAAGAACGCCGGAGTTATTCTTAAGTTGTTTTATAAATGCTTTTCATTTGTTGATTGTTTTGTTTTTATTCATTCATTTTTCATTCGTAAGAGATGGATTATATCGCGGCTTTCAAGGCTACGCATGAAAATCGTGATTTTCCCACTTTCTCACAGTTCGGAGATTGTCTTCAGAGGTGCATAGGGGATGTGAGCGTTATTTATGTCCGCAGGGCAAGCCGTGGGTCGAAAACGGCTTCGAAGTATAGTAAGGTGATATGGTTTCTTGAAAACCGTGCAGAGTTGTTTCCGTTTTACGAAATACAAAAGACGTAGGGGTGTATGCAGAAGTGGGCAACGTGTCTAGTGGGTTAACCGGTATTAGATTTAACAAACCAGTTCTCGCGACGAGTGTTACAGATCACGATTTCATGTGGTCCGGCGAGATACTTGTCTGGTTGTGAGCTCTTTCGAGTTAGTGCACAACCAACCCTCGGTCGTCTGCTATATGAGCCCCGTCCTATGAATCGTGGAACCACCGTCAGTGAATTGAACGAATGCGGGAATCTGTTACAGTAGAATACATCAACTGCTGACATTAAACAGTATGTAGCGGATGTTCACGGGAAGTTTATCACAACAGCTGGCGTTGAAAACATCCGCCGCAATTTAAAGCCTGCAATGTCAAGTGAACTTTTTATGTAAGAATGGTCACGGAACATTAGAAAACCTTGACGAAGTGCTGTAGGTGATCAGTGCGATAGGTGTGGTGCGCACCATGCGGGATGAAGGCAAAGGATGTACGCATATCTGCTTCGCCCAGCGAACGCAAATTGAACTATTCCGACGTTTCCCACCCGTCGCGATTGTGGATGCCACCCACAGAACAAGCAAGTATAATTATGTTATTGTATATTTCCTCATACTTTCGAGGCTGGAACTTATGTCAGTTCCTCGTAACAGATGGCATGGGACACGGCTAACCCGTGATGTACGGGTACGTTCGTAGTGAATAGTATGCTTCACTACGTAGACTTCGAAATTTTTCAGGACATGATGGGCGAGCAGATTGCGGTGAAGACGTTTTGTAATGGATAAGATAGCTGCGCAGCAGAGGGAAGCCCATGCGTTGTTTGGCTGTAACATCCTATTGTGCTACCTACATGTACGTGATGCCGTACGTAAGCATGTAGGTGGGTGAAATTCGTCCGTCATAGTTGCTAAAAGACAAACTGATGTTATGATCATTACGCACAGGCGAAAGTGGTTGTGCGATCACGTAGGATAATTCGGTCGTATCTAACGTGAGGTCAATGACACAGAGGTAAACACGGTTGCCTCATGAACAGCGTGTCCGTCGTTCAAGTCCCGGCAGTGGCAATGATATGCACTACTGACGAGTTCTAATGAGAGCGAAACTCGAGTCCAGTGCTCCTTTTCGAAAGGGGCCGACTAGAAAGTCTATGGGAATGCGACGGCTGCAATCAATTGTAGGTGTTGTTCAACTTGAAAAAGGCAAACTTTTCGCAATCGTTTTTCCCCTCCACAGAATGGCTACGGCAAAAAGTGAGAAAAATTAAGTTACACTCTTACACTGTTTACCGCAGGTTCAAACGTGATTGGTATATCATCGGCCGAACGGATGGGAAGTTTCTGAATTATCTGTTGTGCAACTGGCTGTACATCAAGCCGAAGTGGGCCATCCATGCGTAAAGCGATGTTGTCCACTTTGACAATCGCACGAATAATAGGCTGGAGAACGCAAACAGACGGTCGAAGAAGAGAACGCACCCAAGAGACGTCCTAGCCGTTGCAATTCAAAAAGTATGGATTCACAGCGATTGAACGCTGCATAGATATGAAGCGTATCTGTGATGCGATTGTCATGAGATTGTCGATTTTAGCTTGTGCATGAAGAATATTCATCACAGAATGACCACGTTCGTAAGCCACCTTATCCAAAAATATATGAAAAGACGAACTCCACGACTCCATTTCGAAACAGTATCTGAGTGCAAGGTAAGGGATTCCCTAGTAATCAACTTGACCATTGCGGCTTCGCGTGCGAAAAGATGGCGCCGCTTTTGTCGTGGATAGTGTACAGGGCACCTGTGAGTGTATTTTTACCGGTAAATGTGCCTTCCATGCATACACGTTCTGTCGGTGTTCCGGAAACATTTCTACTCCTACGATAAGGTTTTTGTAGTTTTCGTTTCCCTTTACAGAGGTCACATCTCTACTCATGAGTGGTGGCTGGTAGAGCGCAACTTGCCAGTTCGGCAGTTGGTGGGCCCGCAGCTTCAACTGGTTGCTTCAGCCAACTTCAGCCGTCAGTATAAGGCCCTGCACTGCGTACTCGAATAACTGCATGACTGCAACCACTGCAAGGCGGTGACCTGCCTTTACAGCATCAATGTCTTTGCCAGTAAATTAGTGGAACGTTCTGAAACTGGCTTACCTTTGTACAACTTCTCTGTGGGCTCACCTATAAGCAATATGCAACCGAGATGGGCAGAGAAGCCTGAAATAAGATTGCTATGTGGACACTGCGGTGACCTGGCGCAGATAGACAGCTATTGCTGAGGGGATAATCAGCTGATTTTTCGGTCTAAATGTACCCAAACGGTAGAAATAAACGAGTGTTCATTCTGTGGCAGGCAGCTTCACCCTAAGCCACCTGGTAATTGCATGTTTCGAGTCCTTATTTTTGTCGGTTTCCTCTACTTTAGCCGTTGTTCGCACTTCCCCAGTGATTATGGGAAGCGAGTCCCGCACACCACCACAACCGGCCCGCCGTTAGTGTACCGCTTGCACGAGGGCCAAAGAGAGTGCGAATCAACATAACCCGGAGCGATTATCCTTTAGATATAATTGAAGAAAGTAAGTTCCTTCATGTACGCGTACAGTTTTCTTGCAGATATCGGATGTGATGAACTGCATGATAACGAAGACTTTATTTGATACACAGTTTCATTCATCTGGAAGGATACTCATAACACATAGAAACCAAATGGTACATTCTGTGCTGAAGAAAGGCGGAGATAGTATGTACATTTTTCCGCAATCATCAGATACATAATTCACATTAATTTCCCCCTGATTTGTCCTCAGTGACTCCACTTTTCCACCTGTGTGGTTCATCATAGGGAACCGTTTTGCTTAACTCGCAAGATAGGACAAATGGACGGAGCAGTTATAAATGTTTGAGCATGGAGTACAGTTTGACATAATTCGTAAGTCCATCAGCGTAGAAAGAAGAAATATGTTGCGATATGTTAACAGTTCGTTTACTCTCATCAGTCGCAAACGTAAACCATGTGAATTATATATGACACATACAGAGACAGACAGGGTTTGGACGCGTACAGACACACCACGTATTATGTCATCACTACCACGGCAACCCTATAAGTTGCTTCCACCATTTTTGTGCACATAGCGTCGGCTCGTGAGTTATGCTCAACATGGCTTCACTAAAGGCTTTAGGTCCTATTGACGTAACAATATTTTAAGTGATCTATTCAGGTCAACCTGGTGACCGGTTGTCATGAGGTGTCTGGAAATCGATGTTGCGGGGATTCGAGTAACGGATTCAACGGTTTCAGATTGTTGTGCCACAAGCAGTTTTAACCAGTTTGAGACGTGTTTTGCCACTCGTTGAGATAGCCGTCTGCCTGTTCTGCCTATGTGAACGTCACGTTTGCGATTGATGAGGGTGAACAAAATGTTAACATATCGCAACATGTCTACTTTCTGCGCTGATAAAGTTATTAAAGGGAACGCAGTGTTTCAAATAACTTCTAAGGTAGAACAAGTGGACGGAGCAATTATTTGTGTCTAAGCATGGAGTACAGTTTGGCATAATCGTAAGTCAGGACAAATGTGCTGAACTTCTGCAAGCTTTTAAGCGGGAAGTGTTCCTCGATGTCGTCCGTTTAGTAGGTCATCTCGTCTCCATTACAACGTACGTCATGATTCCTTGGAAAAGTTTACAACAGTGGTGGCGAAGAATGGAAAAGCGTGGCAACTATAACCAAGAAAATACCACTCACATGTCCAGTTTTTGTGAATTGTCCTGCGTTGAATTAAGTTTCATCAAAAGCTTAGTCCACGTGTTTCAGCAACGGTTCAATCGTTGGAAGTACAATCAGGTTTTCCTACTAAATTGTGTCCAAATTTGAATAAAAACACGTTTCCCCGAATATGACATCGATTTTCACTATATTCCACTGTCGATTTTCCGAAACAACGCAGAATGCAACTTTTCGTTATTTTTCCATTAATCCCTACGGCATTGAACGACCGCACATCCTTTGCTTACGACTTCGGAAGATTGAAACAAAAAATCTTCTAGCAACAGAATTCTAGGATTTCAGGAACTGAAACACGCTGCAAAATTTCAATTTCAGTAGCAAGGAAAATGTCCTTAACCAAAAGATAACAGATATATTCACGGTCTACCGATTACACGCAGCCACATTGTAAACTGCTGAATAGTATTCTCTGAACATTTCAGCAACCACCTGGGGGTTGTAAAATGTTTCCCGTCGGAAAGCTGCAGAAAAAACGCTGAGGGCTTAGTTTTTTTCTGGCGACGCACGTACTTTGAGAGAAAATTCTTATTATCGCGTTCTACCAACAGGAATTTTGATTGTACCTGATTGGTGTTGACGGATTTTTCGCTCGCACCTGTTTCGTATGAAACAAAAGGCTTCCAGATCCTCCGGCTTGTCCATTAGGTCTTGCCTGGGGAATAGTCGAGAAGGCGACGTAAGTCCCGCGGAAGAAATGGACGAAAGCAAGACTTGCATAGTTTGCGAGGAAAGTGTGCCTTACCAACTTCGTGAATGGCAGCTTTGACAAAACGATAGTTTGAGTTCACTGAGTCAGATACGCGGTTGAGTGTACATAAGACAATATACCGAAAATATACGCTTGTTGTGCGCCAAGCGTGAACCTTCCTAGATGTAGAAGTTGACCACGGCAGACCCGCGGTTAGGAATAAAATAATTTTAAAGAGAACCCCTTTTGAGTCCAAGGATCAAAGGTACGGAAAGAGAATGGTGGTCCGTATCACCTTTAGGAGCTAATAATAATAATAAAATAATAATGGTATATTTCTCAACGCATCTATGAGAAACACGCTCAGATAAGCGTGATCAGTATACACATGGTAACGTGAAACGCATAGCGTACTCAAAATTTTTAGTTGCACAATACACCAATTATGAAAATAAAGTTACACAACGGACATAATAATAGAGGTAAATTCTAGTTTATGAAGAAGCATTTGGCTTGCTTGCTTCTAAAACGAAAATTCTCAAAATGTTTAATGTTCGATAAAAATGCTGAATAGTTACATCAATTTTCGCTTCACAAGTTTAACGTTGGCCTTATGTTCAAGGTCATGCCAGAAAAAAGATTTTTCAGGATGGAAAATTTCAGTGATTTGTTCACGGGTTCGAGGTTGGAGACCCAAGTCGCCCGGATCAAGTCAGTTTTCTGTACTGGATATTGAGGGTCTTTTACTTAAGGTGGATCCATACAGTTCA
>JTDE01002010.1:7197-19960 GCA_014338405.1 Paragonimus skrjabini miyazakii
TGAAGAGAGTAAACGAAATGTTAACATCTCGCGACGTATGTCTTCTATCGTCATTGGTGAATTGGAGCCTAACTAACAACCAGTTATGTAAACATTTCTTTTGCCTTGTATTGTTGCCTGGGGGTTAGCGTCGATTTCGAAAGGAATTCCCGTGTCTTGTCAACTTACTTTTGGCTCTGGCAGATTGGGAAAAGGCAGCTGATAAAAACAAATCAGTTGACGTGATTTTTATTTACTTCTTTAGGGCTTTTGACCGAGTAGACCATATATTATTCTGCTTGAAGGTTAACGTTAGTATAAAAAATCCTCCGATCCTATGGTTCATCGAGTACCTCCAAAGTTGTCGCTTCAATGTCAGAGTAAACAAAGCTTCTTGAGATAGGTATTGTGCAACCAGCGGTGTATCACAAGGTTCTATCCTAGGACCTCTGCATCTAATTTCATTTGTACCTGAGGTCTCAAAACTTGGCAATCCCTCGTTACTATTCTGTGTTGATGATGTTACCAGTTGGCGTATACTGGACAATGTGACTGCAGGTAAGAAACTACAGAGTGGTTTAAACATATTACGTCGCTGGGCCACAGACAACCACCTATCATTTAACACGGCCAAATATAAAGTGTTGCACCTCCGTCATTCGGGCTACACAAATTATTTTCTGGGAGACTAAAAACAAGGTACCACCACACGTGATCGCGACTTAAGCAGATTTTAGCCTGTCTCCAAATAGTGTGTCAATGAGCAAGAAAGTCAACTCGATACTTGAGTTACTCACCATTCTGTTTCAATATTCAGTTCGCTAGCACATCTTCATCTTGAGCGGAATATTCAAGCCTGTCGTTCCTATCTCGTAAAGAACATAGTATTGAGAAGGTACAACGTAGAACAACCAAACGGGTTATAACACTACGTTCTGTACTGTACCCAAATAGGTTGCGGAAACTGAGGCAGTCCTTAATGCGCTACCGGGATATCAGAGGAGACTTTATTTCAATATGCATGATCCTCCATCAGCACCAACATCCCTTAAGAAAAATAACCACCTTTGAGATAATTCGTTAAAGATACATCAGATGAGCCGTTTGACTCGCAGAGAACATTATATTAGTGTTCAGATGTGCCCATTCTGGAACGATCCACCACCCTGCCGTGACTGCGTCAACGGTAGGTAAATTCAACTACAGACTTGATACACGTATGTGCAGACACCAAATCGAGCATTCTGTTAACTTGACCATCGGAAGCATTGTGGTGGAATGAAGATTCTCTCGACTTTTCACTGTTGATGTCAGTCGGTTGTTATCTTCCATATTTCGCAATGCTGTTGTTGCATGTTTGATGGACGGTAGTTAGGTTTCTATTCCGCTCATCACCCTGTGACTGCCCGTTTTGCGGTCTTTCTATTGTTGACTCTCTGAAATTGAAACAATCTTCCAACCTGCATTTTTTTACCAAATCGTTCAACATTCTCATCTTCTTACATTCTGTAAATTTCCTGTTAATCCTGTAGACTAGTTGTGTTGGAGGTATGTGTATAGTTCTGTACGTATATTGTCGTGTTCCGTTCTGGCGTACACAAGTGAGGCATCAGCGGACTCTAAATAACGCTCGCACAAACGCTAGAGGCTCGAGAATATAGTAACATTTAGACAGTTATAGTGGACAAACTAACGGAGTTAAGAACCGGTAGTTTGTGATGCTGTCTCCGAACACAACCCAGTACGCTTCACGACCACTGCCACCACTCCTCACAAAATCATACACTATCTTGCCAGTTATGAATAAAATATGTGTGGTTAAATAGTAGGTGTCCTGAACTCTACTTGCGTTTGTGAGGAATGTTTACCAGACGTGAAAACAATTCTTCAACTGCTGACCTCTTGACTGCAGTTATTTGTAGTTCAGTCTTCCTATTGTTGTTATTGTGGTCATAGTCAAGAAGAGTGGTTATTTTTTTGCATTCTTCTTTCAGGGCCGACGGACGCCGACCCCAACACAGAGGAGGAGGATTCTATTGCCACGGTAAGTTACACTCGACCTACATCGTAGTCGTTGTTCTATGTACTTGGCGTGTATCACTAGCGAGTAGTGTGATACATTTGTTAATTATGAGATATTTGTGAAAAATTTGATCTTTGGTCGGATTCGAACAAGTTGCCAGAACCGTACACCCCCACACTGCATGTGCTCTACCATCCGAGCATGTCATGAGCCTTAAAATGGCCTATTATGATGCCGTTATCCAAACAGCTAACCGCGCATCAAATCGTGCAGGGGATGAAGTACCTTGATAGGGTCATTTTAAATAACTGATATTGCCATCGGCCAAAGTGACTATTCGGTATCGTAACTGAGTCGGAATGAGGTAACAAACTCAATGTGTGTGTGTGTGTGTACGCATGAGTGTATATGGATAAAGCCACATGCTGTGAGACAAACTTCACGAGAGGTTAAAACTTCCATCTGTTGTCATCCGTCGCTAATGTAACACCAGTATGTTTCTATGGAAATTGCACGAAACAATAGTCAATGATTGCACCAATGGAATAGTTTCAATTTATCGCACACTAATTACAGATTTCAAAAGGGAATCTTGCAATTATCTGTTTAGTGTAACTCTATATGCAGCGAACAATATTCGCAATGTTTCAGCTTCATGCCGATTGCTTACAAGGGTGGATTAGTGACAGAAAATTATACATGGGGCATTGACTGTTGAAAGAAAAGAGGCGTATTAAGAAGACGTTAATGAATAACGACTATCCCGGAAAAGTCGTGGACATCCACGCAAGTTGTAGTGTGGAGAAAAGGAATATATTTCTGTAATCACAATCTAATACCATTTAACCAACAATCTGAGTTGCAAACTGACAGCGGCATTGTAACTGTCTCTCTCGCTCTAGTTGTTCATTTGTGTGTTCTGTTAGAAACTAGAGGGTTGGCTGTCCATAGCAATGATATACACCCAATCGACCAATCTGTTTCTCACTTGATATACCGGTTTAATAACCTCTACATTAGTTGAACAGATTGGTGCTTACATCAACGTGTAGCAGAACACGTCCCTAAGTGCGATATCGAGAAACAACCTGTTGGCTTTAACAAATTGGAAGAACTCGCCCTCATCAACCGCTAAATACATCCCAGCAACCGGTCACCTAGTTGACTCTCCCAAATTGTTACGTAAGCAGTATTTGACATTGCTAGCGATCATGGAAACGACGTTAACCAGGCGATATTGATCAATTTTCTGTGTACAAAAGACGCTGGTGCAGTCAACCTTCTTTTGATAGAACGTATTACATCATTAATGTGTGAAAGATGGAAACAATTTGGCTGATTTATTTATTCGGTGTTGTTGTGTACAGTTTCCGTTAAATTAGCTCGTTTTGTTTTGGCTACTAGTGAGAACAAATCCAACTGCTAGTATATTGCGATGTTTGCATTCGCTCTGGTTTGACGAAATAAATAAACTGAACTCAGTATGTTAAGCTCTGCGATATAATTTTAAACAACCTAATCTGAAAACACTGTAGCTTCCTCAATCGACTCTGGTCCATCTGAATGTAGTGAAGTTCGTATGTACACTATTGTATTGGTGAAACCAAACCCAATTGCTATCTATTAGAAATAGCTAAAAGATCATTGAAACACTGACTGTAGTCCATTGAAACAATGTCATTGCGAATAATGGACCGTATCCACTTATACCAAATTCGTGTTGATCTTTCTTATCGATGAATGATTGTTACCGTTCCCATCTAATTCAAAATCCAAAGATGTTCCTCCCAAGTACAGATAAACGTTTACACTTTTTCTAGTCTATCAACATATTTGGCACTGAGTCAATGACTTTATGTAAATGTTTTCTTTTTTTATTGGTTAGTTCAGCTATTGCTACAATATGTGATAGAATTTGTTCACTTGCGTTTGTAGAAAACGTTAAAACCTCATGGAACCGTGAGTTCACTATACCATCAAAATTATTCGAGATTGGTTAACGTAACGTGAAATGTTTCTTCACGTCCACATGCTCAATATCAGTGATGGTCTGGGGATTCATGTTATTGGTTTGGACCATACTGCTACTGTGATTAATTCGGAAGACGTTACCTCCAAAGGAAGAATAGCTGAAAATATATCATACTTACTGGAAATGAATAGCTTTCGATCTAGCTTGGGGGTGACAAGGTTCAACGGACAACACATTATAATGAGTCGCAACCTTAGGAATGGAATAGACGAACAAAAGCTTGCCAGGTGATAGCTCACAGGCCGAAACTCGTAGCCGGTGTAGAAGCCCACTGTTAGACGTATCTAACTCGTAAAAATACAGAATAGAACGGGATTCTGCTCCATCAAGTTCCATCACGGAACATAATTGGAAAATATGAATTCCGTTTGAATACTTACGGTGGTCAGTTTTATGATCACACAAATTAGTGAATCACTACTCCTCTGGATATCGCTTCATTGAATTAAGCTGCCGTTTACCTTTGCTGCTAACAATCAAAAAAACGTTGCCAGCCTCAATCGTGTCACGTGAAGTACTCCAAAGTATCAGTATAGTGTGGACTCCATGAGGAAATCACAATCGGGTGAGAATTCTGACAACAGTTTAGTTGAGGTTAAAAAAAGACTAACTACTAGGCTTGTCGGGTTATCTCTTTGTCATATGTGAAAAGCATTCAATTTAGTCGTACGAACGGCACTCAGTCCGAGAAACAATACCATTCAATATGAGTAACTTTTCTGAACGAACTGCTTGTTTCAATCCCGTGATCACATCAATTTGTTCTTAAGGTATCAGTCATTGTATTCAGAAGACTAACAGAATGAAAAAAGGGTGACGCTGTTCGATAACGAGATCGTAACACTGAGAAACGCTGTACGCTACCCAGAACTTTTGCAACGCGGCTTTATAACTTCACGACACACTTCATGACCGCCACAACAAAACTTCAAAACAGTACGACAAACTTCAGGTACCACAAGAAAACTTGTAGGTTCTCATCAGTGTTTCACTAATCGGTCTATCTGATTCGTTTATGAACGCAGCTTCCTATTAGATATCGACTGGTTAGGAAATGATCGTGATAGTGCATACCGTTAGATAATTACGACGTTTTTTTTCTTCGTCCGTTCAGATTCATTTATGCATACGGGTACCAACTCCGTTCCGCTCGTTAGTCGTTGAGAGATTTGCCAAAAGTCCATCGTTATTGACGGTGGTCTGTCCTAGCCCGAATATATTGAGATGATGGAGGCAAGCAATATGGCTCAGGTAGAGCATACACCTCCGTGTTGGCACTATACCACCGCGCTGTATAATGTTGTACCGACGCATCTAGCCAATCGCACCTTCACACTTGAAACCCAGTTCTTTGCAAGATTCACACTCATGGGACAATTCTTAAGAAAGTACACCTTTATGAACACAACATTTTTGCGATAATTGTCAGCACAAGATGAAAATAGCATCGCTAGCGGCGATTGCCTATGGTGTTCCTATGAGTGTGTGATGGAGAGGGTTATTTTTGGCGGGTAACATGTAGGTCGGGTGATTTCCTAAACTGAATCCCTGTGAAACCGTCACCCTCAGTAACATGTGCTTAATGACTGTGAGTAGGCTGCACCATAACCATCCAGCGACCGTGCGAATCGTTTTGTCCGAATTGTAGTGAGTTACGTGATGTCTTACTTGTGCCCGCGTTTGTATTATTTTCCTGTTGTCTTGATCCGCGTCATACATACCTATGTTTCGATTGTATGGAGTCACATCCAGTTTGCTGAAAGCGTAGACGTTACCGTGTATGTGTTTGGATACAGAAAAGGGTTGTAGATCGGTTTGCGTGAATTTTCTGGTTAGGACAGTCAGTACCACTTTGAGAAAACCGTAGGGATTGTATGACATTTGATGCGTCCGTGAGCACGGAACACAAGCAGTTCGAAGTAACTGGTGTCCGGTGGTGATCATTAAGGCCAGCTGCTTGCAGGAAGTTCTCTCAAACTCTACTGCAGCCATAGTAGATGCTTGCTACTTTGTAGGTTACCAACTAAAGAGCTGATCGATTGCAGTCTGTGATGAAGGCGAATGTGACATTCGAGGTAAGAGAAACAATCGAAACGCATTGTGAATATCGATGGCGTGCGCAAGCGGTATATGAAGTATCCCGATTACCGACAATGGTTAAACTTAAACGAGCTACGCCATCTAACACACTGATTACGAGTACTAACTGATGACGACAAACATGATCGAGGTTGAAATTTACCCCTACAAATAGTTTGACATTCATATATGCAATCTGTTTATTCGTCATAGGAACTAGTCCGACAATGCACCCAGTTTGTCACACTCAAATCCCGTGCTGTACCATGCGTCTGGTACACGTGCCAACAGTCCACTGATAGCTGTCACTACCCACTCACATTTGTGTTTGATTTCCACTGCTAGGAATCGATCCCACTCACTGTGTTGTCCACATCCACATCGCCGATCGCCACACAATTGCATATCAAAAGCGGTACAGGACCTACTTGGGACCAGGTTCGTGCCGTTGGATCCACCGTGAAAGGTATGCTCACACTAGAGCTTACCGCCGACCAAACGGTACAGATTCCTGTCAGCGTCAAACACGAAGACGTTCAACGATGCTTGCATCGCTTAACACCGGCTGTGAAATATGAGACGTCGAATGCATCCAAATCAACGGTGTCAGATTGTACCAGTAACACAGGTGAGTGAGGTGATGTGTTCACCATGTTTGATCGACACAAACACGAGAGTGGTGTTTGTTTGGTCTGATGTCAAATCGTGTTTGGCGACCTGAGAAAGAAAATCTATGGATTAACAATTATAAAGAAATAGACAAATAAGTATGGGCTTAACCTGACTCTGTTGCATCTGAAGTATACGGCTCATATTCATGTATATTAGAACAACTCGTCAAGTTTTGATCTTCGTCGGATTAACAGTGTATTAAGTGTGAGGTCTTCCTTTATCACGCTCGAAACCTTGATCAGGAATAGACCTCTGTCGAACGGTCTCTTACAGAAAACGTCTAAATGCGTAATGATTTTTATTTTTATCTCTGCATACACTGGAGCTACTGCATGACACCGCATAGTTTTCCAAATTGGATTCACGTTTGGTACTCAGTTATAGAGAACAGATTATTCACAGATTATCTCGTAACAAGGTGTAGCACTCATGACTGTTATTGGTGAATACTTTTCAAATGACAATAGGATTTCATTTTCATTTGTGCAGAAGAAAGGGGCTTTAGAACTTTTTTCTCGACTTTTCTAAACAATTGGCCCTCCTAGGATTAAAAAGTAACCGGTTCTATTCAGTAGATTGTCCGGGTGGATCAGCCTGTTGTTCTACGCTGTAAATTTAGATAGTTTGATCAGCTTTGCACATTTATCGTTGTTCTAATTTTATGCTGGCGATGGCTTCTGTCTGTGTCCAGTCTACTAACTTTCTCCGGAGTGCAACTTTGATAAGGTCCGATGTTTTCCATAGAGAAATCTATTCTCAGTTTTCTTGATATAGGTCGAAGCAAAACAGATTCTGGACCCGAAGAAATACACCAGATTGTTTTGGAGGAGCTTAAGATGTAGCGCTCTCACCTGCTTGTTTTCCTGAGCATGTTCCGGAAGCATCAAGTAATCTAGTCATAGTTACAACTCTATCGTTTCCTGAAAACCAGTCTATTGAATGCGGCAGTGTCACCATGATCTACACCTTAGGTTGATCGAAACTTACATTCGAAGTATCTATTCAAAAATGGTCTTGTGTCCTGTTAAGTGAGCGAATGTAGACGACGTGTGCGTGTGTGGCGGGCCTGTTTGCATGATTCACCAGCTATGGCAATCCAGTTCGCCCGTAACCCTGCCCCTGTCTCTCTGATTGGATTGGGTCATGTGACCTTCCTGATTAGGCAGGTGAGCATTAGCCTGTTTACAATTGCTTGTTGTCACTGTGCCGATTACCAACTTACCGTACAGTCGTATCAATTTGCTGATGCCCACACTTCTTACCGTACACTTGTTCCCCATGCAACAATACAGCACAGCTGTTTGATTGTACCTGCCTTCCATATTCACAATTGCATATTCTACACGTTACAGCACACGAGGCGCTTTATTGCATTTAGGTGATTGATGGGATACAGCAGGCTCCATTGTCGCCTTTCGCCCTTGTGATCCACTATCAATTGTTTACACGTTTATCAGAATCGGGAATGAGTCATCCTGTCGTATACATTACTCATAGAGTCAACCACGATGGACTGAATGAGTAATCGTCTACTAGAATTAGCAGATTATCTCTAGGTTTTGAAAGAATAACTCATGAATGTCGAGGTTGGACAAGTTACATCGAATACCGTAGGATGGTGGAGAATTGTCATTTCTATCCTGATGTGACTGCTGAACATAGTGGAGTAAGTCAATTACCCGATTGCCAGTTGTTGCACACCTCATATTAAGATGTTCCCATATCCGTTCCACGTCCCCCGGTGTCAGTTAGAGATGTCCCAAGAGGTTTCTGTTCATATCTGACGATAGCAGCTGAGATTGCACGGATGGTGGGCGGGCTGACGGACATGAGTGTGGTTAGCCTGTAGGTAGTGAAAGAACACGGAACACCGTGTGCGGTGAGTGAACGAAGATTGTTTGCAGGCGCTCGTCAGGTTAGTAGAACTAAAGGTTAACGCCACTCCGTCTACACATGCGGTGTTTCGTATGTCAACATTGAGCATTGAGTGCGCTGGTGTATCCGCATGTAATGCATAAAACGCAGTCGTAAGGTCGATAATACATGTTAATGAATGTGGGAAAGTACGCGTTTGTGGAGACAGTATCGTGTCGAAGTGGCTACCTGAACCAAGACAAGTGGGTGATGCCGGTGGCGACCGTCAGCCACGCCCTATTGAGGAGAGGTGGCACTTTTTATTGAACAGTATAACGGCCAAAATCCCTGCGAGATCGAATAGTTGAGTGCTATGCTACCTCGCTCGATGTCGTAAACAAGGAGATCAAACAGACGTTTATTCTTGTCTATCAGACTCACGTGTGACAATCCGTTTAGATTTGTGATGAGTGGAACGAGTGGACTACGACCATAGTCTCTCGATGATGATGCTGCCTGCTGAGTATGTGGACTATAGCTCATCCTTAATGTGTATGGTGGCCCCTATTGCCTGGAAATTGTTAGCGCCACACAACTTGATCGGTTGTCAAGTATGTGAAAACTAGCCACCTACACTGAACACTATGTATAGAGACAGCTAGAATGGTTGAACCAAATGAACAGTAAGGTACCGATGCTCTCCGAATTGTGAACCTGAATACGAAATCCGGATCCCAACCTAAAGGATTTGTCCAAAATAAAAGGCCTCCGAACCAGGCTGGGTTGGTAAACGGCCTCGGCACACCGCTGCAACCACAGCAAGACTAGATGGTACGAAGATGTATGCGCATTTCCAGTAAAGTCACTCAGTCGCATCGTCCCATCACCACAGTCCACGTCTGATAATGCCTGGCTGCGGGCAGACGTTTCTATAAACGTTACAATGTTTGCAAGACAACGCTGGACTGGGAACCACCATACATCGATGAGTGTAAATGGGCAAAGTAAAAATACCATATTTCTCCCAACGGATTGTCCTTTCACGGTAGTTTCGTCATCAAACGAGAGGTGATAGAAGCCGCATTCACGGACGACAAAGATTTACAAATTACTAGAAGACTGCTGGAAGATTAACAATTTTCCTATGAAAACTGAGGCACGTCATGCTGTTTCTGGGTTTGCTGCGTCAACCGTGGACTCTGACGTGACATTTTACAGCCATGCTACTGAAACCATAAAGCGTGTCATTTCACTTCTCATCAACATGTCTTATTTGACCATTTTATCCATATATCGTTACCGTAACTAAGGTCACTTATTGGGTTATCGTGATCGGCGTGGACATCTTGTTCAAAAATGTTATCCAAATTGGGATGTTTTGTTCTCTAGAAATCTGCTTCATCCTAAGGAATGACACATCCAAGATGCGAAGACCGTTCACAGTTTAGATCGACACAAAACATTAACATCATACGAGTTTTGATTAGGTGGTTACGGCCTAGGATAATATATCGACACATACGTTCACCGATCGAATTGAATGGTTTAAGAGTCCGCGACTAAAAGGTGAGTGTATCGTTTTAGGGAAACAAATATCGACACCGAGACCATTTTTATATTCTACAGATGAGTCACACACACAGCATGTATATTTTGCTAGGACTGGCTAAATTTCCTTGATGTACGGTTGTCGGTGCCGTTTACGGCATTACACGAGGCCATCTATACACTCCGTTCAGTAAGTGTTCGGTCTCCATTCTTGACGGCTGTTTTTAAATATTATGTCCGGTTGACGCGTATCAGTGAGTAATAACCTAATGCATCGTGCATTAATGTATCTGTCCTATAGTATACCATTACACAAACCAAAACGGTATAAAATGAGATGGTAATGCACGGTATGGTTTCTCGGATTCTGTGTGTTCATTCAGAGCTGATAGGATCTATTAAATGTACGAATCTGCCAATTGGCTGCAAAGGTTTACTGTTCTCACGACAGGTCGACAATACGTAACGATAAAGATAAAACAAAGAATTTATATATAAACCACAAATTCACAAACGAGGCTCAAGATGTTGCCTGTGGCTATGCTTACACAAATGCCTTCTCCATAGGTATGGTGACAATACACATTGTAAAGTAGTCTCACTGCATTCCAAGATCATGGCCATTTTGAGTTACATTAATGTTTGTAGACGTTCTTGTAGAACTTGTGTTTAAGATAGACCCAAATAAAAGACCCACTGGAGTAATATCTGTCGAATGTGCCCACTGTGACCGATTCATCGTTGCCCGAACGTTCCATCCAGATATTCCCGTGCACACAGTGCATAGTATGGTCCTGCGTCATTCTGTTGAAACCAAACGTATTCAACTACCCCGCCCCAGTTACTCCAGCGCTGTACAAGCCAGTCTCGCTCTGGTTACCGTGGTGTGTTGTAGACCTTCGCTAACCCGACTGGGTCAAGAAGCCTGCTGTTTTTAGGAAGCCTTTTCGTTTGGAATCCGGATTTTGTATCCCACTCCACACCTCCGGGACATTCGGCCTATTTTGCACTTACTGCCACCTCTGTGGTAGATGACGGTCCAACATTGGATAATCACTGCAATGACTAATCGCCAAACTACCATTAACAATTTACCTTTAGATATCCTATTCTTGCCAGACAATTCGCTATCTTAGATTAGACTCAAGTATGAGATGTCAGGGCTTCGTCTGGATTCGAACCATCAACAGAAACACCATGTCCAAACGCGGCAAGCGCTCTGCCAGCTGAGCTACGAAGCCATACCAGGAGGTCAGAAATTTCGCATTTGGACTCGGTTACCCACCCGTCCCACTGTCTCATATGGAATCCACCAGATGATCCAGGGGATCGACTGCCCCGGCAAGATTTCTCGAACAGTTTACGCTTGAATCCACCAACGCCACAGCTGAGCATAAAAATTGTATTATTAATAAATGTGAAATTTCCGAGCTGTTAGCGTGGTTTCGTAGCTCAGCTAGAAGGGCGCTTGCTGCATTGATGCATGGTGTTTCTGTCGATGGTTCGAATCCAGCCGAAGCCCTGACTTTGCACAACTGAGTCTCATCTAAAATCATGAATTTTCCAAACTACTTATTAGTAATACTCCACTATCTGTTCATTAGTGAACGATCGCCTGGACAAATATGAAAACCAAGAACAACTAGCATCAGTTAGCCAGCTTGGACGTGACTTGGAAAAGCGATCTTTGCTAACTACCGTCTATCAGCGGTAAACGGTGTTTTGACAGTTTGTTTCCGGTTATTCATCATCGGGCCAATTATATAACATTTCTTATCATCGTCATTGTCAAGCGAGCAAAATCAAAAGCAATTTGTCCCATAA
The DNA here is from genome assembly GCA_014338405.1 of Paragonimus skrjabini miyazakii. Lineage (NCBI taxonomy): Eukaryota > Metazoa > Platyhelminthes > Trematoda > Plagiorchiida > Troglotrematidae > Paragonimus > Paragonimus skrjabini miyazakii. Next base: position 19,209 of record JTDE01002010.1, read on the forward strand.
CTGTATCAAACGGTTCTGAATTGGAGAGCAATCAGGTGACTAAATTGACCTCCGGAGATGTTATATGAGTAATGAGGGCCATGTCAACCATAGGATCTGAACACATTTCTTCTGAGCGTAGAACCGTGAATTGCGCAACCGAATTCCAATCGCTTCCACGATGGTCAGAATAAGACATTGGACTCCGTTGGAATTACTGCTGGGCAGGCGGTAAATGGACTAGAAAGCCACTTCCGGTGACACTGGGTGCCTTGAATCAACAAGGTGCGCCAGAATTGAACTCGACGTTGACTTCACCTAGCCCCTAGCTAGTCAGATGGGGTGGTGTTCACGTATCCTCTGAGAAAGACGATCGACATAACTTATTCCACAGGAGCAGGTGAAAGACAACACAAAATGAGGTTACACATTTAGATGCTGGCTAGCTAATTACAGTACGTTGTAAATAGTATGGGTAAAACCAAACATCTAAATAATATCAGAAGGATGTGTAACCAAAGTGTAATGTAGATAACAGACAAATGTAACAGGTGCACTTACAGCAAGTATTCGGACAAAATAGACAGATGTAATCCGGGAGTGAGTCAGTGGAGTGTTTGGTGGAATCCTATAGATGTCAACGTACGAATCTACAGGATGGAAACACTGTGTGGTCCACGGAGCACTGTGGCTGTGGTTTTGTTCACCGGCTCGCGAGAGACCCAGACGAGTTGTGTTCACATGTGTGTACGGTCTCGTTGTCTTGTCAGCTC
>JTDE01002010.1:23514-46254 GCA_014338405.1 Paragonimus skrjabini miyazakii
AATCTACCTACCAGGGTGTTACACCACAAGTTTGTGGTGACAGCACGGTAGAAGCAGGAGGCCAGCTAAATTGACCCTCAAAGTGTTCCGCCCAACGCTTCAACCTTCTGGACTTATGATAGATTAGTGTGCCATCTACCTCGCTGATGGCTTCACTGACAGACGGTCGCCTGGGACCAGTAGCACGGATCAGCTTGAATAGTTTGCGGTGTTCCCTGAAGCAAAGGCGGTTTCCATCTCCTTAATATTTTCCATTAACCAAGCCTCACGATCAGCCTTTAGACTACGTTACAGCATCCTACGGATATCTCTTCTAGATTTATTGTGTGAACTACCAGGAGAAACCTTCCGCCTGGCTTCTAAAAACTCCAGAGATTTCTCTGAAATCCAATGTTTGTTAAACTTATGTACCCCTGTGCCGCATGCTACAGTACCTGCTTTCTGAATAACCTGTGCGATTTGTGTCCAACAGCTATTGGGATCTTCGGAGTGAGTACCACTAAGGTAGCTTTCTAAGCTGGTTTAGTACTTATGCTTTACCGATGGTAAAGCCAATTTCTCAACAGCCAGTCGTTATTGTCGATGGGGTCGTTGTCCGGCAAAAGTAAGAACAGAACGACAACATACCAATGCCTGATCTGAATCCCAGTACGTGTTCCAATAAGAACGACTGTCTTGAATGCAATCACCTGTAACCAACAGCTTTGTGGTCTATATGAGACCAGGCCTGATTCGGAGCAGGCGGGCGCCAAGTATAGCAATGACGTGCACGATGCCTAAAACTAGTGCTGGCTAAAAATAGCTTATGCTCAGCGCAGCTGCACCAGTCGCCCGCCATTACCTGGTCGATGTGATGCTATCCCAAATCTGCCACCTAAACGAGATTCAGCCTCACCAAGGCGGCCGACCTGAGCATTCATATCTTCGGCCAGAACGACTATATCAGAGCCTCGTGTCGACCGAAGGAGAGCGGCCAGATCTGAGTAAAACGCGTCTTTGACGTCGACATCACTACTGTCAGTAGGGGCGTAAGCAGACACAAGGAAAAGATTTCTGAAAGTCTTACGTCTAGAGCTGGTCTGAATTGAACCCGCCATGCGGACAGCACAGAGTCTACTGTTAACAGAGTTCCAATCTATCAATAAGGCTGCGGCCGTCGAGCTAAGGACTATACCCACTCTAGCCTGACCTGTAACAGCGGCTGTGGAGACACCCGAAGTGTATAACCAGTATCTGGTGGACAGTGTGCGTACTGTTGATTCTATACGTCTCAGATTCTAGTCTCCGAGATACAGCAGACATCGACATTCAACGAGTCTAGCGTTCGTGCAAGAGCGGCCTGTTGACCTATCTGTTTTAGTGTGCGAACGTTGAAAGCAACTATATTAATTCGCACTCTGGGTCTAAGCAAGGGACGAGGAAGGCCTGAAGCTAAGTGTCAAGAGACGGAAATTACCGGCTCAGTGTTACCACGGTTAGCCACATCTGTTGTGGGACCTGTGGAGCAATTATCAGAAATGGAGGTCGGGAAGGACCTGAGAACTAAATTTGATAGGACAGTGGGTGAGGGGTCAGCAGTAGCATGTTTTTGCTCATCCACCCTGCTGTATGCAGCAGATAGGGCGACCCGGTTTATACTGCGAGACTGGCGATGTAGTATGGAGTTACTTGTGTTATGACTATTCATGGTCATGTGTGGGCTGAGATACTGCTATGGCGCCCAGACCTAGACAGGAGAACGATCAGGGTTCTCAACCAAAGCCTTTGGCTCAAAAGCCTATACCGCAAGGCAGTGGGTGAGTGGCAGTGTACCAGACCTGGTACGTTTTTCGGAAAAAGATTCCAACCTTCTTTCAACCCCCAACCTGGAGGACCAGAAGACTGGTTTGTCTGACCTCTACCTATTGACCTGCCTGGCATGAGTGACTCTGCCGGTGTGGTGGCCACACCGTCCAGTTTAGCCCAATATGTCATCGAGTTGCACAAGCCGTCACACCGCATCAAGGTCCAGTCTCGTTGTGACATCGAATGATAGACATGCTTTGACCTTGCTGAACCTACAGTATGTGGGTGTCTCACTGTGCGGCTGCATATAGGTTGAGTCGTTTTGTGCTGTTTCCATTTGGGCTATCTCCATTTGTGATTGTGACAAGTATCGAATTGATGTAACCCACATGATCTCCGTGTGCTATTAGACAGTTTAGCAAAACTGCTAGCATCCTATAAGTCACAGTGCTCAACTGATTCAAGGATTCCCATCAATTGATTATCAACCGGGAGAAATTATCATGCACTGAACACTTTTGTGTTCGATTCCGGTCTGGACACTCCGACATAATGAAGACCATATATGTTTGTGACCTAGCGTACTACTAAGGAGTTGAAAAATTAGCTTGCTTAGAACGACTTGAATAGTATTCGCTACTTGGACGATTCTATTATTTTTTCATATACCCTTTGCTCTCGGTTCATTCCACTAATTTTCACTCTTGTGTTCATATTCAGAACTCTCCACAGTCAAAAAATTACAGCAAAATTCAAGTGTTATGGAACCCCATCTATCCCAACCACCGGAACCGCACACATGTACTAGCATTGAGGTTGCTGCTGGATCCAAATTTAAAAAACCACACATCTGTCACCCTAAATTAACTCCATCCTCACTGACCACTTCGAGCTCTGTGATAAACACACGAACACACGAGGAATTACAAGCAGCCTGCACCATCCTATCGCTGGCCAATTGTGGTGAACTACCACCTCCCCTATTGTGCCCTGTATCGCCACCAACCCTGGCCAATTGTCGACCGGAACCACTGAGCAAAACAGGTCTCACATCTTCCATACTAGAAGGTATGTTTCAGTATTCCTTGAAATTTTGTCTACCTTTTCAAAGCTAACGCTCTCTGCCCATCAGAAATGGAATATCATGCGCATGGCTAGGAGTAGTTTGATTTTGTGTTATGGTTCCTACGCAATCAGACTTGTTTCTGAGTGACTCATTTTCCACTTGATTCGCAAAGGAAATGTCAAATGTGTACAACAGTGACCGCACTTTCTCGTGTACTATACTACAGTCTGACCAAGTCGTACATCTGCTCGAGCATAATCTCATAATTATAACAAACTTTCCCTCCAATTGAGTTGAAAAGGGAAATTATGAAGAGTTTACTATATCAACTGTTTCCCCAGAGTATCTTTCTGCATTTCATCAGTAAGATACTGTAGTTTGAGGGTTTGTGTACAGCAGAGATTCGTATGCATTATGGAGTAGACTGACAAAGACAAAGTGGTGATCTGAAGTAGCAGACTAGCAGTTCGCGGACGGCAGCACGTCATTGACGTGGCCATCGGCTGGGATGGCGCGACTACAGCCAATCAAAAGCGTCCTACTCACCTTGCTGTCGTTGGTCCGACAACTGTCAAACAGGTGAGCTCTTTGTGACTCAAACACCAGAAGAAGGCAGGGCGATTGCCACCTATTTGTCTCATATTCCCTGATAAGCAGTTTGGTAGATTTATGGTTTTAGATGAGACACAAATCTGAAAAATCAGCCGAAGCCCTGATTTTTCACAATTGGGTCTCATCCGAAATCACATTCCCTAACCAATTCCCTAACGCATTGCCACCTATAAAAGTTCTTAAACCCGCATTCGGCGGTCTTCTATTTTTGACTGTGTTGAGGCTGACATTGAACTCGAGCTGGTTGGTTATCTGCTGTTAGCCTTAAGAATTCGATTATCACGACAAACTTGATAGAATCCGTGTTCAAATGATCTCGTCACAATCGGCGGGCCTGAAAAACGCCCGCACAACCAAGCTACTACAAATGCTTTGCGTTGTACTGCTGGTGGTCCTACTCACAAACTCCGTATGTGGTGTACCCTCGAAAAAGAAAGTCCACAGGCAAATCGATTACCGAGATATTCCGTTACTAACGCGTAACTCTTTCTACATACCAAAAGGGTTTTTCTCTTGTTACTTACTACCGAAGTTAACAGGTAACTAACTGTCCCCACTCAAGACGCTGTGGCAACTTGAGTCTTGGTCATACTTTGGGTTCAGCCTATCTCTCTAACAGCGTCACCTTATTTGACAATGTTATCTAGTGTGAACTCAGAGTTGGCTCCATCACCAAGTTTAGATTTAATTTACTGCCAACTCTTGCCTAATCGAGTAACCTACGTATTCTCGGAGATATGGTATCTCGCAGTACATTCTTCCGTGTTTCTGCATAGTACCAGTACCATTAAGGTGATTTCCTTTAAACGTTGTTGCAACTTCTCAACTAAGGCCTTTTTGATAGTGGTTTTTCCATCTTTTGCATTGTTAGTTTCTGTAGACTTGTTAGTCATCCAACTGCAGGCTGTCCAGTTGACTGCCTTATCAAGAACCATGATGTCTGCACTCTTAGTATGTGATGGTCATTCAGTTTTAAGGCCCCAAAGCTTGCAGTGTGATCTCTGATCAGAAATTATATAGTTACTGCCTTTTGAATTGCGTACAAATGACAAGGTTGCACTGTGGCTGACTTGAGTTCCTCAACATTCCGTTCAAAATAAACCTTCGTGTTAGTCAACCGTCAGCGAAGGTTTTCAAACTGAAGGCTTAAATCTTATTATGTTTCGGAAGGCCATATTTGGGTTCCAGTGATATCATGACTAGCTGCTGATAGCCGCCAGTGTACTATTTGAACTTAGCAACTAATACACAGTCATATCGTTCACAGGATCACAAGTTCCATTGGAACCTCGCGAATCTCGCAGAGATAGATCACCACCTACCATCGACCCGGTTCCGTTGATGACAGAACAGGATTCTATACTCCCAAACATCATCCCTTCAGGTTCGCACGGTATGATGACAACGGAACTTGATCCCATCCATGGTGAGGGCTCAAATCGCTCGCGGTCCGCCTTCAGGCACACACAGCATCTGAAATCGAACACCGTCTCTCGAACGCTAGACTCCATCGAGCCGAGCGCAACCCAAAAACATCGAACGGAACGAGTGGTACCATTGATGTCTGGTATCGTACCTAACCAGCCGAAGATCCAGCCCTCTATTCGACCCCCACCTAAAAAGCGGCTTTGTGAAGAATACGAGCGCTCATTAGCTGTGCCACCTGCAGATATCCATGGTAAGTGTTGTTTTGTCTTAATTCTTCCCACTGAACACCACTTTGCAGACGTTTCTGACCAGTGTTTGTGTTGTTCTCACGTTTTTCTTACAAGGCTTGTTGCTAAGTCCATAGATTGCATAATTCCCCGTCGCTCAACTCCGCGTTTTCTAACTAGTTTAGCTGACTGTCATCTTTTAGCTGATAGCTCATGATTTTTAGTCAATAATGATCATCCAATAAACCCACGTGAAACAGGAGTACCATAATGTGCCTTCATGTCTTTTATCGATGGGCAGAGGCACACATTCAGAGTGCAACATGTAGATTTGTCTGTACTAGATGTGGACACAACATGTCAGCACACCCTGTCGTTCAACAAACCGTGGACGGTAATGGTAACAGCTGATCGGACATTAGAGTAGCCTAAACGATCAGGTTGGGTTAGCCACATAAAGGGCTAAATTCTTTGTCAGTTTGCTTGTACTTGCGCCTACGGCTCTTCAAATTTTTTATACTTAGCTCAGTTTCAGAGCACTCCCAATGTTTATAACTGTTAATAGAGCGTACATTTCAGTCAGTAGCTTATGGATTAATTATTCATGTTTAGTACAAATGCAAGTATGTTAGCACTCATCTACCAGTACAACACAATAGATTGGTTTATTTAATTTGGTGCCTAGACAATCAGCTATTGATCGTAGTAGTGACACACAATACTTAACAGCAGACGATTATAACCTGAAAGTGTAATGGTTCTCTCATGTCCACTACAGTTTCCAATTTGGTTCCTTGGGCCAAGCGTATTTTATTAATCGAACCTCACCGTATACACATCGACCTTTTTGGTTAGCCCTTTTCAAACAGGGGCACTAGACTCAAGTTTCGTTCTTGTTAATGTTTGTCAGTAGTATATAACTTAGCCAGGACCGGATTATGAACCGCGATCACACATTCATGAGGCAACTGTGTTGGCCACTACATCATTGAAGTACCACTTACCAGCGAAGCGCAAATGATTGACATACCGTCCTGACTCACAAACATACACTTTGGAAACGGTATTACCTGTCTGACTAGGATCAGCGAGACATACAGCAGAAAATGAAACGATGTGCATGAAGACGGCAGGCTTGGAAATGTACTAGCAAAACTCTAGGTTTTAAAACAAGAGAGGCCTGACTACGCGGTTTCCAGGACTATCAGGTAAAATCATTAGTCATGGACTAGTTTGATTACGAGAAATGGCGGATATTCTCTGGCTTGAATAACTTAGTAGAGATAGTTCATTCAAATTAAAATCACCTCACCACGAACTGTTGTTTTCCGAGCGTCGATGACAATGCCACTAGAGAACGTCTGTGAACACTGGTCACTCGTACGTGTTAATAGTAGCGTAATTAATAGGAGTTGCGCTTGAATTCACTTCCGAAACACTTGTCGAAAATTCGGAAACTGAGTTCGCTTTTGCTAAGACTTTTCTCTATGGTTATATGACTGGTGTTACCACGTCGCGAGCGATTACTTTGCTCGATTGTGTATCCCGTTTCTAGTTGCCATGAAACGACCATGGTCACGATTAGATTGCCTGTATTAAACATCCTAGCAGAGTTCCAGGAACTTTGTTTGCCTCGGATCAACTCACCCAACCCTGCTATGTCTCATCAGTCGTGATTCGGTCTCAGCCAGTCAGTCAGCTAAATCCCTATCTTAGTCGGGTGAGCATCAGATAATATCCATTTGTCCGTCGTTGTTACGCGGACACCTCTGTCCGACGTTTCTGAAACCCGCTGTAGCGTGAGCCAATGGTGCAACGATGGCCTCACGAAATTGTAGATAGGAGTTCAAATCGTGATGCTGGTGAGGTTTAACCAGAATGAATCTCGAGTCTAGTGTTGTTAAAGAAATGAACTGACTGAAAATGTCTATCTGGTTATGAAGGCTGCTATCAGTGATTAACGACGCTCAATTCCTGATTGTTTATCCGTAATCCTCTTTCCTAGCAATTCAGTATTACCCGCTCGATGGATTTGTTACTTTTTAACAGGTATTTTAATCTTCAACTTTTGATGGTTAAGAATAGCTTTCATGGGTTTTCTTTTCCACTGCCATAGTCCCAGAACTCAGAAAGACTGCTACCTCCTTGGATAGCATCTCCGTTTCAGCGATAGAGGCCAGTCCCTCGACTACAACCATCAGTTCTGCCGATGTTGGCTTGTTTCATGGTTCAAAGCTGACTGTCAATGATGCTGACGCTTCTATCGCGGCTCTGAATATACCAAAACCAGCAATTTCTTCAGCCCAACCTACAGTGGAACAAAATTCGACAACCAATCCCCTCCCTACAGGATTGACGTCCAACCCTGTTGCTATCGTGCCCGACACAATCCCAACAACCACGGTTACCATGGTGTTTAACCCGACGCTCACAAGCCCTGTTCAGTACACTCCTCTATCATCTGCGCAAAATGTTTTTATTTTACCGCAATTAATGCTGTTGCCCCGAATCATCAGTCCGTACATTCCGAACTCTCCGAACCCTGGCGTGGTCACTTCATGCTACATTGTTCAACCGGATGGCGCAATGATACGTGCCAATGCTGTCCCCCCGATCATGACCAACGCCATGCCAACACCGATTCCACCTGCTGTACGCAATGTGATCACAGCACCATCGACGACAACCAAGCCCCAAGGTATGATCACACAACCGGCCAAATCAGCGCAACCGATACCAGTTGTTCCGATTTCCAAAACAGTCATGCCTACGTCAGAAATTAATGGAATTGCTGTTTTAGAGGAGGTAATAAATTTGTTGAAACATGATGGTAACCCAATTGTTTGGTGAGTTTTTCAATTAAGTATCGATCATATTTGTTTGCGGTCCCTACCGGTTTACGTTAACTCAGAAGAACCCATTCGAATATAGTGCCTCGATCCGGTATCAAAAGTCCTAAATTTTACATCACAAACTGATTACTGTCATATATGGGCTGGTTATTTTCAGACTGCCCAAACCTAGAGAATAGCGGCTGCAGTAACCAAGACTCGAACTCGCTATCGTGTGATTGATAGACAGACGTTTTTGAGCTATCCCAAGCTGTTTTGCAAAATGTTAAGGAAGTCAACTTTATCACAATGGTGATGGAAGTCGATACTGATTCGACTTGATCACCAAGATAACGCAAGGTCTTTCAACTTTAGCATACTCGAACAAAAAGTGGACAGGATGCTTTCTGGCGACCAGTCCTCACATCGTAAACAAAAATACTGGTCAGGGTTAGCTGACGGGGTAGTTGATTCGAACCGGACACGAAAAAAAAAGCTGTTCTCGCTAGACTTTTGCGTACGTGCGCTCATCTCTCTGTATTCATTCCCTAAGTACTATTCGCAGAATACCATTCATTCTCCGGTTAGTTGATTCTCATAAATCCGACAAACCTGTCATCTGGCCCGAGTGGAGTAATATCTGAAATTGATGATTGGTTCTGGTCGACGCAAATTCTGACCACTCAACAAGGTCAGTCATAATCGATGTTCGGTGTGCATTGTTTGGATCACTCGGCCGCAACGAACCGCACCTTGCGACCAGCCACAACATGAGGAAAGGCAGGGAAAACGAACAACATCATTGAACCAGAAGGCAGCGTTATGAACGCCAGAAAATCGACACGATACTATAGTCAAACCAAAATGAGCAGCCGACCGGCGAAAGTAGACATGGATGTACTTTACAGAAAAAAAAACAGCCAGGTTTGGATTAGAGTCCAGAGTACGTTCTGATTTCGCACGCAGGCACTCGATAGACATCCCATCACGAATACCGTAGACAGCTGGACAACGCAATCAGTATGAGTGAACAATGTTTTTGTTGTAAGGTGACCGACTTCATCGTCCAGCGCATTGTCAACTTGAGATATCCGGTCATTCTCGACGGATTACATGAATAGTAGATACTTTGTGGTACTTCTGTGCGGCCCAACCCACTAGGTCTGTGATCCCGAAATATCGAAACACTTATTGCAATTGACCAAATAGTAGTCCACACACGAACTGAAGCTCCGTTGAAACATTCGTCATCGTTCAGTCGCTAGCCTCGTAAACTTCGCACGCGTACTCTTCCATCTAAATTCCTGTAAAAGAATCCATCGCCAAATTTTGGTCGTTGACGGCCAGCAGAACGAGTTCGATGGAGTTATGTCAGGCCGAATGTCGCTCTTCAGTAGATCAAATCAAATCAGGTACGAGGCATACATGACCTTTTTCTATACAAGCGCAGCGGCAGTCTTCCGAAAGGTCAGTATTCGCCCACTGGACGACCATCGCTGACTGAACACGTCGAAAATTGTCAGGGTATGGTTTCTAGGGCATACTAAACATGGTCGTTTGCAAGAAACTGGTGTTCCTGGTTTACACCTATCAGAGAGAACTTAGCAACAGGAAACTATCGCTGGCTTCTCTACATGTACGTTCCGTTTTGTTTGCATTCATAGTAGTCCGTGAACTCAGCATTTTCATATAAGGCTGAAGCTCTAGGGTACTGTTAATTTGCGTGCTACGGTACCTAATTGGTTGTGAGAAGAACACTTTGCATGGATGTACACTAGACATTGAAATCGATCAGCATCACGTATCGATTGGTCAATGCCCGTTCGAATAGCTACGACGAGACGACATATCATCATTAGCGGCCAGATCCGTGTGCCTTTTCTAGTTGATCGCTCGTATCCGCTTTTCGTTCTTTCCGTTCAGCTTGTCTCCCTCACATCAACGCACGTGCACTGGAGAAATGGGTGTTATAACACGTGGTCCTGAGTCCCAGTATTCTGTAGCCCTCTATTGTTATCCCGTATTCGGGCATCGCAACCTCATCACTCTTGTGTTCACAATTGGAATAAAGACTGAACAACAACAATTGGTATCTTTTAGACAGTAATTTGAACAAAACAGTTTGGAAGGCGTACACTGGTATCGTTTATTTTGCATGATCCCTGCTGTGTATTTGGACGCGCGGTCCACTAACCTTCACGGATAACGCGCGTCATGAAATTCGGACAATCACAAACGGCGCGAATGGGTTCTGCAATGAACGGTGAAGGAACAGTCAGTCAGAACGATGGAGGAGTACAAGCACGGACGTCGCACAGAGGCAACAACAACGCGTACACACACTTCCGTCTTAACCCGAAGGCAGTTGTTTATCCTCCAACATGTCGGTCAGCGCTATTGGCTTGGTGTGTCGGGGGCCGTACAGCGTATACGTGGCGACTTAGGTCTGTTCGCATTAGTGACATGTAGAGCTGTCTAGCGGTAACCTTACGGCCGGTTGTAAGCTCTCATGTTCCTGGTCCACTCTAATCGTTCAGACCATGTCGATCAATTTCTGTTTGGTTGTCGACCTCGTAAGCAGACGAATGTCTCAAATTGCAACGATGACGCTGGATTTCTGTAAGGACGGACTATGATCATAGTCCATGTATCGTAACCGAATAGATTAGTCGAAATATCTCTGCAGAGTACATCTTTTGCTTGCGTGTTCTAAAACCAGAACAATAGTTTGAGTTGCAGGAAGCAATCTCAGTTTATTTTAAAAAGAACATTTTTTTTATCGAGGAACAACAGTATTTGCAGTTGTTGAGGGACAAACGTTCTTGCGTTTTGATTGGCCATTTCGTTGCTACGTTCCACGACCTTGCATCGAGCATCTCAATCGTTTGAATGTGACATTCATTTAAACAGCAGCTGATCGCTGTTTTTGGTTGGTTGACGTCGACTGACCAGAATTCCGTCTGCAGCAGCTTGTGCGTGAACTCTGATTGGCTAAACCCTTTCCAATCACATTACAAATCGTAATTCACCAGTAGGTTTGTTCGCAGACCAGCTTTGCATGATATACTGGTTAACTTCTTTCAAACTCGTAACGTTTTCTTCTAGGATATTCCACGTCACTGTTGAGGTGAGCGGTGGCCCGAGCCACAGTACCTTTTGGTCAGGCTCATGGCTGTTGTGATGATGATGATGATGATGATGTTTATTGACGGCTAGTGGTTCATAAGAACTGAACGCAGAATTCAGAAACCTCTCATCCTTCTTGCGATCAGAAACGCCCAGTAGATGTGATGAGTGTTCATCAGTAACTTGATTCTCGCTGCCTGGACAGAGTTTTGCTTGAAAGTCTAGTGTATCGGCGTTTTTAGTCCGTCTGTTCATCCGTTCAGTAATTATGTGAACACAGCATATTTTGCGCGAAACGTGAATGAACGTCCAAATACGAGAAGGTATCAATTTTACAAGCCCAAACGCAGACGAAAGGTTTGTTTTCATCAACTGTACGTGAATGTATCCAAGAAGCTTGTACGATCATCCTTTCCTAACCATTTTGTAGTTGAACTGGAATCGTTCCTAACCCAATGATTGAAGTGCCTGTCTAAACAAACGTTTTTCCGTCGAAAATCACCATTGTTATTTGCCTTTTTATCTCATCGAATGCCAAGTGTTATGCTGGTTTCTACTGCAAACGGGATATTCCACCTCGACAACTCGCCCAATTGTTTCGTTAATGGTAATATCTGGTAAATAATGTAGATCATACGAACACATACCTAAATATTTGCTTAATTTCTGGTATATTTTCCATAACTAGAGCCTCTATGATTGTGCGAGTGTTTTCAACATTTGTTCGGATCCTTTCAGTAGATGAGGATCATCAAATTGGCACTTCACATATGTTCTTCAATTCTAGCCCTGAATACGCAAACGTCATCCACATAAGCCGAGAAGACCAACTAGTAAGTGGTTCATGAACTTTCGTCAAGCAACAGGTGTCAAACTAAGGCTCACTGATAAATCTTTGTACTGACAAAGTTCATCGGCTTTTAGGGAAAGCATTGAGGTGCTTGGATTCTGGAATTGGCAGCAAGTAGAAGAATCCAACTTTGAGAATTAACGGGCATTAGCCAGCTTGACGAGTACTTCATCGGCAGTTGAGACTATGAATCTGCCCACTACACTCTGATTGTTTAACACCGTCAGGCACATCGTGTCGCCCATCTTTAGCGTCATGACCATCAGGTGTGTCCGTTCTGAGCAGTTGATTCGCCCCACCAAATCGTTCGAAACCATTTCTCCAGGTACTAACTCTCGCTTGACAGAGGAATTGGACGTGGTTGTGCTATCGAGAATAGGTGCGCCCCTTGTTTAAGGAATGTCCGGTGAGTGACAAATGACATTCGATCAATAGTATCTTTGAGCAGTTTGAGGTATACAATTCCCAGGGGTGATGTGTTTATCACCGTAATCCGTATCCGCTCAATGAAAGACATAATTCTCAAAGCGATAATCGTGTTCCTATCGCGTAGTGTTCCATTATTCAAAGAAGTCAACAGTGACCGATGTTGATTCGAGGTATAGATCAACTGCAATGAGGATAACGTCTAAATTTAACTGAGGGGTGTAACGGAAAATCGAATAAATTTCTTTTATAGAAAACTGAAGGAATGGTTGTGTAATACTCGGAATTAGGGACTTCAAATAGCCCCAGTATTGGATCGTTACCTTGGTTACGCGCTCAGTCGCTTGACCCAAAACCGAGAAATCAGAAGAGACGCGGCTGCACTGTTTATTGGACGAGCGAGACGAGACTTAGGTTACAGAAGCTCTAGATTCATAAGACGAAACGATTATCATAGATGGCCGACAGACACAGAGCGAATCAAATGAAACAGTCATATATGGCCATCAGGGTGTCCGAGCAATTCACGTCACAAGAGGCATCAAAAAGCAACGCGAGAAAAAACACAGTCCCGAGAGTCACAGGCCTTCGACCGCAGACCTGCACTCTGATTGGCTGAGTGGGACCATACCACCAACCACGACCATATCATCCGAGCTGGGCCGGCCGATCGATGTGGCGTGATGCGTCTTGGATGTCTCGTTAGGAGATGCGCCTCCTAACACCTAGTAATCGTACTAGAATTGAAACCCCCCACGCAAGTAATAAGGGGAAGGCCTCGTACTGGTTGCAGTAAATAACTCTTATTCAAGGGACTAGAAGCCGAATTTACGGATGTACAGCAGTGTTGAAGAAATCACAGTCTGTGATTGGCTGATCGTATTGGTACATACTAAGTCACAAACTGTAAGTTAATTGGTGCATTACGGAACAAAGAAATTAGCGAATAACAGAAGGTGTAACATTGAGACTGGTCATCCAATCGTGATGCAGTATCTTTAACGCGACGTTCGGATTGTCAGATCTTCTATGGTGTTGGGATTTGGATAGGTGGTTAATCGAGTAGGTTTTCACCACAGATTGTTATAGGAGAAGAGGGATCCAATTCTGTTATTAGTTGTGATACGCTGTTGTGATCAAATGACCGCCGTGCGAAAGTCCGATGAAAAAAAACTTGGGTTCTGAAAGCACAAGCTAGTGTTTCATAATGAGAGTAACATTATTTTTTCGCACAAGTGTTTACTGTCAACAATGAAGAGTAAGCATTGTCAGGGGCATCTTGGCTCAAGTACTCGATTTGACGAAGTCAATAGCGTTGACCAAAATTTTCTCGTTTGCCGCCATTTTTGCAGATGAATTTACGAACCGGTTATGCCTGACAGTCTGTTGTGTGTCTACTACTGTTACAACGATAACACATTGAGGAAGACGTTGACGTTGTGTGGCTGGAACGCTGCTATCTAATCTGTCCGTTTTTCTACTGATCACTTTCGATCGTTCAAATATTGTCCACCTAATCCTAGCAAAGTTAACAGCTCGATCTCAGGACAACTTCACTGTATCCTCGTTAAGTACTATTTCAAGGATACAGATATCTTCTAATCTGACTATAAGTTGCTGAATCAACATAACACATTCGAGCTTTGAACTATTTGTATAATCACACCATCGAACTACTTGGGTATAAGCTGTTCTAACGACTTCCAATTGCAAAACCTAGATCTTTCTGCGAAGACATTCGTTCTACATTCTCATGATCGATCACATAGGATCAGAGAACCAGCTGATGAAAGTTCTGAATTCACGTCAAATATATCGATATGATGTCGTTCTTCATGGCCTAGTAACTGTTGTAACAGATATAACTTCTGGTTCTCATCATAAGTTGTACTAGCTGACAGTAAATTGGTAGCATCACGCGCAACAGGTCTCTAGGAGACTGTAGATTAAAGGCTAGGTTTGTGTAACTCGATTCCAATCTGTTATGGTTCAGACATAAACAGCATTAACATATATAATTAATAATGACAATAGAAAGAACGCCTGATTCAGGAGATACAAAGTTATATTCTGACATTTACAGGCAGTATAGTAAGTGTATGAATGACCGCGTAGGTTTGTTGTTGGGTGATTCGGTTATGAAAGTCATTTACCGGCTAGTGTACTTAAGAGGTTGCTTCAACAGCGGTATGGGTATAGAGCTAGGTTGATATACTCTGATCTATAGAACATCTCCAGCGACAAAAAGACCTCACTGAAACTTAAAGGTCGCGTATATAAGAATACTATGGGGGTTGTGTTATTTTGAATCTGTGAGGCCTGGTCACTTTGAACAGAAAGCGTGAACCGAGTTCAGCGGTTTGACCATCAATATCTGCATTTGATTGCTCGCATTGGGTGATATCAACGGATAAGCGGCGATGAAGTTAGAATGTGTATATTTGACAGTGAGTGTTAAGCCAGTTTCTTAGTTCAATCTTTGAGGGGACTCAGACTCAAGTGGTTAAGCCACATTAGTTAATCATCTACCACACCTAGAACTTTATGATAAACCTATGACCGATTAATGTAACATGCGAGATGGACATGAGAGATCGTGAGAGATCACGGTTGCAAACAGCCATTTTCGGTTATTATTATTGGGCACATACCGTTACAAAGGATTACAAAGCTTATATGTAAGACTGGAATGGTGGTCGTCATGGCAACTATGTGGATGACAGGCTAACCACGTGGTGGTGTGTTTGTTCGTTTGTTTGCATGTGTTGCGTTTACGTGAAATACGTGATCGGCATGTGATAACCTGTTAATCAGCCTATTGGGTGAATGAGGTTCAGACGGTTTACGCATGGTTGGCCACGGGATGTGTAGGGGCCTTGAGAATTCCTTTTGAGTGCACAGCTGGTGGTTATGTCGTTTGACAACGATCGCCTCTGCGGTCGATAACGGTCCCGCCTTGACAGCTCGCGGGTGGACGCGGAACACTGTAAATAGTTTCACAAGCCCTGGTTTGATGACTCATGTTGATCAAATGCGATCCGTTGGCACTCAAGATGGGTTTCTTCATACAATTACGGACTCACTTCGGAATGTGCTCATGGATAGTTGCCGAGCGATTTCCCCAGCTTATTCAGCTTGGCAATAATAGTTGAGAAAATAAATACAGATGGCGAAGAAAAATTTGGCAAACTATACTCAACATGTGATACCCATAGTGGTCAACTTCCCAGTAAAACGATCATCCGTGAGGTATAGTAGGTCTTGATCAGTGCATTTGTTAATCTGTGACAGTTCACTAGCTACATCGCCTTTAGATGCCAAACGGATGAAAGCTGATTTTCTTGCTCATGTTTTCATCACTGATCGAGTGTTTATCTGAAAATCTCTCTGGATAACCAATATCTGTTGTAACTCATTGTTTACTGCTATTTTAATATAGATTGAATATCACCCACAATTTATCGCAGCTGTCGCATTCCAATAGACTTTCCAGTCGACTCCTTTCGAAAAAAAACACGACTCGAGTTTCGCTCTCATTAGAGCTCTTCAATAGTGCATATCCTTGTCACTGCCGGGACTAGAACTCCGGCCACGCTTTCATGAGGCAACCGTGTTGACCACTGCGCCATTGACCTCATGTTAGGCACGACCGAATTATCATATGTGAACACTCAGCCACTTTGGCTTGTGAGTAATGATCAGGCTGCCCGATCGCCTCGAGAGGAGACACAGTAACTGTCCTGTTAACTCCAATCGACTTCTCTCCATGTTGAAATCACAGAAATCATTGACTTGCTGAGCGGTATTTTGGTTACTGATGAGTAATAGGGGATTTTGTTTTGTTTTCATAGAGAGTGAACATCATCCACAATTGATCGCAGCTGTCGCATTCACATAGTCTGCTATTTTAATCAAATCAAATGAAGGGGCTGTATTAATTGAACTCTTACCCTGGTCGTTATACCACGCTCTTTTGGGATCTAAATCGCATTATTTGAATTGCAAAGAACTAATGTAGTGTGAATAGCTTATTGTGGTTTTATCTGTGGTTCGAACACAGATATGTTGTCCTGACTATTGTAAAGCCGAAGTCGTCTGATTACTTTAGTGTCTGGAAAGGGGAGTGGTTACCAAGTTACCACTTCCAATTGACAATCTTGTCAGTTAAGGAATGGTTGTCAAGGTTTGGGTTAATAATTAACATTACATACGCATGCACATGTTTAGGCGATCGCGCTTACCAATGAACGGATTTGATCAAACTGTCGAGCTTCTTTTCAGGATTCATCTACAGTAGTGATTCCTTCCGACAAACAGATGGCTGATACTTGATGTGTTTCTAACCTGTTGTTATGTTACTTCTTGCACAAATTATCTTGTGTAGTCATTTGTTTACGTGCATGAAAGTTTCTCAACATTCCACTGATCTACGTTGTTGTTGTTGTTGTATCCCGTAAGTCACAACAGTTGTGTTCAACACACCTTTCTCTACCTTGCCCAGATGCAACGCAAAGGAGCTCGGCCAAGCGCTCCACTCATTCGTGATCAACTGTTGATGGACCATAGCTCACAGGTGTCCACTCCCCTATTCCAACCTTCCGTGTCAACCAGTGTGAACCTTAGTGAGTTTTTGGAACTATAAGACAAAATTATATGAAGTCTTTTTCGAAGGTTGTTGGTATTCAACTTTTGTACGGGATCTCAACAAGAACGAATCAGAAGTTCACGATTAATAAAAGACAAACCATATGTTTCCAAATTGTTTGGAACTAAAACGGCGATACTCAAAAAACCCACTTCAGTGAAAATTCTTCAAATGAGCTATTCATACATGTCACTCTTGAGAACTAAACAGCTTGCTTTTATTAGTGCACCTCTTTGTCATTAGAGACTGACTTCGAAAGGAACGATATGGTTCGGTAACGAAGTTTTAAAACCGAAATACCATGCAAAGATTGCCATTTTTTTCACTTACCCATATACGATCATGACAGGTCACAAACGGCGCGGAATGACCGAAGTACTATAGGAAAATCTGTAGCCTCAAGTCAACCTTTGAACAGTTTGTGAACTTTTTGCGGTTCTGAACGCAGCCTCTAATTAGGCATCGATTATCTGGAAGCGATTGTGATAGCACGCTGTATCAGAGAAATATCATGTTTTTACTTTGTCCATTTGGAATGGATGGTGCTTGTTGTTTCCAAACCCTGCTATGCCTGTCAGTCACTGAGTTATTCATCAACAGTCAACTGCTTTCGGTCGTAAGTCACGGTAGTCGGAACAAACTAATATGACAGAGCTGAACGATTTCACTCTGACAGAGCGTACACTTCGATGCTAGTGAACCCAACCCCGATACAGTGGACTGCAAATCCAATTTGTTAATCAGACTCGTTTGGGTTAAGCACTGGAAATCTCGTTAGGTGTGTTCGATTCCACCCTTTGTTAGTATCTGTACGCTTGCCGAACCATTTGCATCGCATTATCAAAGCTAGCGTGTTAATTCAATGGCAGTGATCATGTCACTGATTGCTGCTACAAGAACGAATGTGACTTGGGCCCCTAGAACTGTCAAGTTGGACAATGGAGTGGGATGTTTGAAAGAAGGACTGAGTAACTAATGTGGTCGAGTGGGGGGTGAAGGGTGGCAAAAAACAGGTGACTAGTACAGCGTTAACCGGACACGTCAGTCGGAGGCAGCCAAGTAGATCCAGACAGGATTATAGGTGGTAAGCGAGGCATGGATATTGAGTGGAACGTGGACGCCGCGAAAAACCGTATATTTATGATTAAACCAGGCAGCACTACAACCAAAATAAAACCCACGATAATCATCGTCACCAACACAACCGGCGCCACAACCATCGCAGTCACAACCTCCGCCATAGCTACTATCACTATCATCATAACCGTCGCTAAAGCCGTTAACATGACAACCGGTGACATCACAATCATGACAACCACAAACACAACAACAATGGCAGTTTTTTCCGTCATCCTACAGTCCCAGATTGACACTCCTGGGTTTAGGCCTATCGCCCATCGACCCTACAATTAATATTTTACCGTTCGCTTACTTAAAACGATTAACCATATGCAAAATATCGTAGTAATGACAGTTTTGTTAAAAACCGCCATTTTTACACATCACCACGTTGTAAAGCTACGACTACAAACCTGAAATAGTACAGAACATAGGTGTCCCAGTTAAAAGCTGTGAGCTGACGTACTGCTACTTCATAGACGATCCCAAAAGTCCTCACGATGTTACTTGATGGCCAGGCCGGATTGAATTTGGATGATGTGTTCATAACACACCACATTCTTGGTGACTTTTTGATGTAAGTATTGTATTCGAACTCGTTAATCTAACGATAAGTAATGAACTAACTTGAGACAAAGAATAGTTTCACCGCGGTAGAGGCAGAAGACAGAGAGCTGTTGGCATCATTACAGTATTCGTTTATTTCGGATTACATGAACCTTTACGAATGACAATGTGTGAAGTAATTACTTCATTAGAGCAGAAATAAGACATACATAGCAATATGTTAACATTTCATTTACTCTCACCAGTCGCAACAGTAAAACATGCCAGTTATATACATCGTACAGATAAGAACAAACAGGGACTAGACACGCCTACAAGCACACTAATTATTATGTAATCACGGCCATGGCAACCCATTAGGTTGTCCCAACCACTTTTGTGCACACAACGTCGGCTTGTAAGTTCGGATGAGCATCGCTTCGCAGAAAGCTAACAACTTTGGGTTTCGATTTCGCAACAATATCTTGAATGAGTCTAATGGGTCCTGTTGTCATGAGGTGTATAGCAATCGATGAGGTTGGATTTCGAGCCGTCAGTGCACCAAGTTGAGGCTGATGTGTCATCTGTTAGTTAAGGAACGTGTGATAAACAGATGTCAATCGTCGCGCATTCCCTTGGTGCTTCGATCACCGACGCTTCGTCTGTTTGACAATTGGTGGACCGATCACATCAGGGCACTTAGTACAATCCTGAGTTACTGTGATAGTGTCCTTCTGACTACTGGGCAGGTGTTGTTGATGCGCTGTAGCTTGCAAATTACTATCTGCACAGTAATATGAACATTCAAGTGAATATCACTCACTCGTCTGAATTCGTTGGAAGCTTTTTCGATGTGATTAAAAACAATTGTGTAAGGTGAAAGCTAGTGAAACCTGGTGTTCACGTAATGCTTGTGTACTCACCGTCAAATATCACAATATAGGGTTAAAAAACATCGTTGCTGATCCGTGAAGTTGACACTCGCACAACATGACTCTGACAGTCAAATCATATTCAACATCGAGACAATCTCACTGGTTGACTGTGACGATCGATCGGTTTATTTAGTATAATCATTCACAATGATACACAGCTGCCTATAGGACAAGGCGATTCAATGCTTGTTGCAGCGATATCACGTTATCAACGTCAAGTAAAACCAAGCTTAGATCTTCGATTTCGAAAATTCGAAACGCTCTTCCTTTGCTCTCCTTTCATTGAATTTCTCATTATCACCCCCCTTGTGTCCTGACATCGTCCGTGTGGGGGTGGTGCCCAATACTTTGGGAAGCTGCCTTGGGATAATGTCGAAATTTGTCCAACCCATTTTCTTAGACAGCAATCGCCAGTACGGTTGAGCGTGTTACAGTTACTGAAAGGAAAATAAACGTATAAATAAACGTATAGTTTTCGCAGCAATCGGATGTGGGTTACTGAAGTTACTGCCCTTGGTCCAAAATATAGTGTCATTGGGTGGCTTTCTATACCTTTTCCTACCCAAGTTATCAGAAAATTGTCTTATTGTATTCAAAGATCATTTTACGCCGTTTATATACCACTTTGCGTCTTCTAAATATCAATTGGACTGGACCAGAGATACTTCTCTTATCTTTGACTTACACATTACGACAAGTGATACGCACATGGGTAGGCTGGTAAATGCCAAGATGGGCTGACATGAATCCTTTACTCGTCTATTCATCGATGGACTTGTGATCTACCGATGTCGGGACTCGACAACCCCCTTTTGATATCATGTCGGTGAGTTGAAGACGGACCACATTCATCTATAGCTACTAAATGGAGTTAGCAGTAACGAAACGACAACGTAATTACACTTTTTGTTCGATCAAAACAACAGTCAAGTAATGATATACCCTGGTATGACGCTAGGTTCTGTTCGCAATGTGCAAATCTCTCAATATTGGGCGAGAGACCATCTGAGTTCTTAACTTGTGCAGAGTTGTCTGCATGTATGGGTACTGGCGCACATCGTTGCCACTCTATGTTGGACAATTTTGGTTGGCAGACCGGATTCGGTCCGCAAGCTATAGGTTGCCAACTCTTGACCTAGGTATAGGTAAAATTCAATCTTTACCGTGTGAACGGTTAGCTATGCTTGGGAAATGATGTTTTGAATCAGGTTGAACAGTATAATTCTGCAGAGGTTAGACCGTAACGGTACGCAGGTATCTGCAGATGATGAAAAAGATTAATTTTGGGCTGTGATCTCCACTGTGGGCATTGTTGTATCCCTATTCGGACGCAATCTGCATCAAGCTAGACAGGCAATAACGACGGTAGAGAGACTCAGCAGATGTACCACAGTCTGACATTTACAAACGGTAGCGTCAATCCTAAGTGCGTGGACGTATGAGCCGTTGGTCGATGGAGGTGCGACCAATCAGAACGCAGCTTGAGTCCCAGAACGAGCGTGGGACACATACGCGGCCTTGATGCGTGGTGAAACATTAATTATTGGGTGTGATCTCCACTGTGAGCACAGTGCAGTAAAACATACCTCTTGTCATTTGGTATGTACCCACATTGGTTTGGAATAGACGAAATCAAGACCTGCAGAGTGTCACTGTAGCACCCGGTTACATATTATTTCATCTAGTCATTTATAAACGTGTGACTAACTTGAGAATAAACGGTGATTCTTAAGCCATGTCCAGGTCGACCTGGAACGTGAGTGAGGTTCATAGCTAAACCCATAGTAATCAATCATGCAACACCTCATAAGATGGTTGATAGAATCAACGAGGCGAAGAAGCGACCAGACCGGAAGCTGAATGAGAAACACGGAATTATTGATTGGCAATAAGTTACGCCAGCGACCTGCTCAACTTCTTCACCGCATTGACGCCCAACACCAAATCAGTTACGTGCTGTTTAGGGAAGAAAAACGACAACCAGTTTTGATTATGCAAACGAAAATGTCTCACGTTATCAGTTCAAGGGGGACTTTTCGGCCTAACCTCTTCCCATTTATTCCGTTCAATTGATGTCACTGTGCCCACTGATATTTACTGTGACTGTTTTTTTGTGAGCGGGCGACGAGATAAAATCAGTCAACAGCCCTGATGAATTGAGAAAGTAAACTTAGTCGTTCAAATGTCAACATGTCGTAGTTATTTTTTAAGTGTAACCGACAAGGTAGGCTGAATGCAGTCAAGATGCTAGATAGTGCTTTGATTCCTGATGGGTTGTCAATGATTCGGTCAATAAAAGTTGTGCACCATTCACAATCGATCGTAAGTCTACTTTTCAGCCAGTCCTTTACGAATTTCAGTACCGTTAAGGTTCGGCAGTAGAGCATGTCTTTGTCAGGACCGGCATTTGAATACCGGACAGGGTTTTCATGAATCAGCTGTGTTGGTCACGGCTCTACTAGCCCCACATCGAATATAACCGTCTAAATGACCAACCATCCTCTCTCCTGGGTAAGGACCAGATTATCCAATAATCTCCAGAGAAAATACAGCAACTGCTACACTGATTCCAATAGATGACCCTAGGGTCAGGGCTTCACAGTCAAGTTATAATCACATAATCCCTACAGTCCGCTGGACAACAAGCTATCTGTTTCCAGACTACTCCACTGGCTACCTTGTGATTTCTCTCACACACTAATACGGCATTTACTTAATGCGTTTTTTTCTCAAGCACACCAAACATCATAGTTATTTTTTACTCCGACGTCTACACGCAGGGCATTTCTTGTTTTTTTTTGTAATGAACCGAGTTTTACCAGCAACCTTGGGGACGATTGTTTGCGCAATCTATGGATAGTCTTTTTGTTGTTTCAACATACTTTTGTGATTGCAAAAGACTCTTGACCTGCGAAGTTGTTTATTGCATGAAATCCCATACACGTTATGTTAAAACAGGATTACGAACGCGTACACTCATGTGCACAACTGACGTGTATTCACACACATTGGGCAGCAGTACATTGTAATTCGCTCTGGTGACGCGTCCCCCATAGGGTGTACACACTGTTCTAATAGTCGCTTCCTGACGTTCAGACCTTCCCTTTAGTTTCCGAGCGTACGCATCATACTACTCACATACGA